>BQNB010001363.1:0-26827 GCA_026074375.1 Tanacetum coccineum | reverse complement strand
GGCGCGTCTCGTTTCTACCACTAAACTTGTATCATAAGCTTGTGTCGCTCGTCTTCATGCATTCATGAAAAAATTGTAGAAAAAACAATGCTGCCACATAATTTTTAAACAGGAACTACCAGTTTGGTTTGAATAACGTTACTATACTGGTTATTCAGCGGTGTACCTGATCAACAACCAAAGAATAAGGCACATGATTGGTCTTAAAAAAGAAACAACAAACACTGGAAGTTGGCAGGCACTAATTGGTCTTGTTTTATCAATATAAGTGGATATGGAGACATTGCAACTTTGCATTTCATCTGGGAAGGGGCAGACACCTTCTGTGTTACCGAATACGATGAACATGGTAGTGAGATTGGTGGATATAACGACCTGATGATGCAACAAAGGCGATCAAGAATTTTGGTGACTTTAGGAAATAATCCAGGTGAATCTTCGGTAAGTGAATCAACTAATCTTGGCATGCTTCATTACTACAAATTAAACATACATAACATGTGTTTATATTTTTTAATCTTAAATGTGGATATTTCGCGGGGATTCTCGTAGTTGCTTGTTCGGGATTTCATTCAACAAATACATGCATAAAGGTTTCATATTAAATTTCATCGTCGGAAACACAAACTGTTGAAACGACTTCGACTAGTTCCGGGGACTGAAACAGATTATGGACACGTGTTATATGGTCTTGGTTAGGAAAAATTAAAGCATTGTTTTGATTTCACTAATGACAAGAGGGTTGTTTTGACTAACATGTTGGGAAATGACTTGAGGGTGCTGGTTTTTAGAGATGATGGTTATGAAATTAATCATGAAAACCTGCCATGTACAAAGGTCATTTTAGACACTATGGTTAAGAAAGAAACACATAAAGGTATTAATACATCATATTCTATGAACCTCATTACATTTTATAGGCCATATTTTGCTATTACAAAGGCTTCCGGTTTAATTGTTAAAACTATTATCCTTTTGTTTTAAATATGAAATGTAGACCCAAGAATGAGGTACGTTTGTAACTGGAAGGGACACTCTGTGGTTCATGAGGACAAGGAAGCTGTGTTCTACCAGACAGTCGTCATGTAAAGAATGAAGGCAGTCTGGTATGCATATGATGATTTAGCCTATAAATTATAAATACTTGCATATTTTTAGTCCCCTGGTATTATGTCTCTTTTTATCAAGGTAATCCCACCAGATTTTATGACCGCTAATGATCTCTTTATTTTTGAGCATGATAAGATTGTGTCTGGTAAAAAGAGTGACAGGCTTGAGCTACGTCAAGAATTCTACAATGATGACCCTAGTCGTGTCAATGATATGAAACTCGTTAGAAACTGGAGGAGGATTTCGCGTCGTTGCATGTTTGGAAAGAACAAGACAATTCGCTTAAAGTACTTGACAGACATGTTAGATAAACGTGTTGTCAAAACCTGTGGACAGGATCCAGTCATGAATCCTGTGTTCCATATGTGTTAAGTAGGAGTACAGTAGTAGTTAAGTTGGTTTGTATTAAGTGGAATGTTCGTAGGTTTATAACATGTTTGGAAATTATTAGTTTATTTTGTTAATTACAAAGGTTGAGTCAAATATGGCTAATAAACTTTTCGTTTATATGGTTTGCCAAAAATTATAGCTAAGCTCCTAAATGATGTATTATGAGGACGTTATAATAGTAATATTCTTACCGACTTCATTTAGGGCAATTCAACCTTCCTACGTAAAGCTCAAGAGTGACCTCGATTAATATAAATGACCACCAATGTAGGCTAGAGCAAAAAGCCCAAGCTCGTTTAGTCTCGGCTCCTTCGAGCTATTTATGACATTCAATAAGACAAAGGTTATATATACCCCATTTAACCAAATTTTAATAGTTTTTTAATTTATGATTGTGACATACCCTCTTAGATGTGATGGTGATTGGTGGCACGCTATTTGATAGAAACTTATTACAATAATATTTTAGTAACTTTTTTTGTAATGGTAGGGGTCAAACTATTTAAAATGCCTAATCGAGCTATTTAGTGGCAGGGTCTAGACACTTTTCATCTCCCGCCTTTAACAGTATCCTGCCAACTATCACAAATACCCATAAACCCCTAGAGTAATTCATTTACATTTCATTTCCCATTTCATTTTCTTCCTTAAAATTGCAAAATCAAAAAGAAAAATACACATGTTTCCCGATCCAACATTTAGGAGACATATATGGTAAGCTTCATTTACGTTATTTTTTTTCTTTTTTTCTTTTCAATACCATATTATGAGCATGCAGAGCATACGTAAGAATTGATGTTTTATGTTTTTACACAGAATTAAATGACCTCCTGTTTACACTAAAAATCCATCACAGTGGAAATTTTACCTCACCACCCGGTAGGATATATCATTGTGTAGAAATAGAATGGTATGATTTAGTTGATAGTGAAATGTTTTAGATAAACGGGTATGATGCAATGTTAGAGGACTTAGGTATCAAGGATGGTAGTATTTTGTTCTCCCGTTTCAGGATACCTGGAAAATCCTTGGATGAAGGATTGGTACCACTCATGTCTAATCAAGATGTGCTTAGTCTGTTACATTATGTACCTATATATAAAGAAATTAAGGTGTACGCTGAAAAGAACACGATGGAAGTTTTTTTGGGTACGGGTAAGGGTGTAGTTATTGAAGAAGTTATGGAGGATGATGAGGTCAAGGAAGCTAGTGAGACTGGAAACAGTGGTAAAAAATTGTTGTTAGTGACTGAAAATGATGTTCAGACTAAAACTGAACCTTTAACCCCACCATGGTCTTTTGAAAGTTTATCTGATTTTGACATTAGTGACCACCCACCATGGTCTTCTAAAAGCATGAATGAAAAAAGGAATAAAGGGGTGAGCGAGGATTTCCAGTTCAGAAAAATGTTATTTGATATTGACTTGACATTTGGCTTAGATTTTAGTCACGAAACTTTAGAGATGAAAAATGAGGTCAAAGCTGAACAGGAGATGGAAGAGCCTGTGCATAATGACTTTCATCCTCTAATGTACGAAGATGATTTGTTGCAGAAAGAGGATCCAGTTAATTACCAACCCGATCCTTACCATGGAGAAGATGAATCTGAAGAGAATGCATAGTTGTTTGATGAGCAAGATCATTTACTTGAACATGTGCCTTTTCTAAAAGAAATTGTCGTAATTGTTGATGGCGATGCTCCACTACTAGCTATTGATGCTCTAGTTGTGCCTCCAGTTATAGTTCTTGACAAATAGTTGGAAAGACCAAACAAGAGGAGAAAGTTGAATCCAGCTTAGGAGGCATTAAAAGCAATTGGATGGTTTTGGTTTTTGGGCGTTTCAAGTTTAAGAACTTTTCTTGTGTTATGGACCATAAATTATGGTAAATCTATTGCTATGGCAACCTATATATATAACATATTTTTACTTTTATATTTTTTATTATTATTATTATATATTCTATATATATATAACTATCTTTGGTGCGTTCACCTCTAGCGGAACGCTAACAAGAAACAACAACATGCGTTACCCAACTATGTGTTCATTGCAAAAGTACACATGACACATAAAAATTACACAAGCTGATCAAAACGATTGCATCAAACACGACCAATCACGGCCAATAAACAAAACTAAACGTCTTAAAGATATACACAACCAGATCTTTAAAACTTAAAGATAATTCAAATACACAGAACATTCCATAAAATGGGATTCATCCATGTAGCTTAATTAATAATTGTGAAGATGGCATGGTTGCGTGGTAGGATGCGTTAGGCAACATTGACCGCGTCTCTAAAGGTTATGTTGTAGGTTGTATGATCCATTCCTTTCTTCTTAAAAACTTTCCATTGCTCCATAACTTCAGGAATTCTAGCTTGAACTCAAAACTAAATTGGTAACCTGAGCATAGAAAAATGAAATGCCTATACTGTACAAATGTATGTGTTTAAATCAACACAACTTATATTATTACGGATAAAATAATACAAAAACACAAAGATAAAGTTTATTTCATAACCATTCAGAAACACACGTAAACAAAAGACATGACTGATGACCATAGTTGAGAACAAGATTGATCCACGAACCACCTGACCTTACAACAAAAGACTGCTTAAACCGAATACAACAACATTGATAGAGACTGATAGGGATGACAACAGACAACATGAAAAGAAAACCGGAAGCTTCATGAATCACCCTGGTACATAAAGAATGATAAGATTGCGAAAACAAAATAAGAGGGGAACGATCAGCTGTGTAAGTCAGAAGAAGTAATGATTCTTTGTATGGCCCAATGCAGAACGAATCACCATTTCCTTCGATACCCAAATTCTAAAACTCTCCATGTATTGGGTTGAACATTAAAAGCGAGTAATCCGTCTGGTAACCAGAATTATCAAGCTCGATTATCGATTCTTCAGCATTACCAAATCTAACTAACTTGCTCGAATAAAGGGTGGAAACTATGGCTATCATTCTATAAGACGTTACAGAACGACCATCTACCTCTAACAGCCATGCACAAATAAGTTGGGTCTCACCTACAATGTAGTTTGCTGATATTACCATATACGAGTAGTTGCCTAACTGGGAAATATAGAAGGGGACCATAAGCCACAGTAATAAGTTTTCAGGTATGTCTATTATTTTGAATTGGTGGGTAATCAGATCAAGCACAACATAAACTTCAAAATCCATACAAGACTAAAACCATGACCAACAAGCCAAAAAACTAAAAAATCACATACCACTCCCCTATCAGAAATTAATAGGTTCATTATGGATTTTTAACTTTATGGTGCTTATGAAATGTTATAGTTGCAGCAGTTGCAACACTAATTCTGCATAATTTATGTCTACATTACAAATTTCTAGTGGTAAAGGATGTAGGAAATGTGGTTAATAGTAGAGACTAATAAATATTGATAACTTAAAAAACTTGTCCTTAATAATACATGTGTGCACACCAAACATATGGTTATAAAACATATGCTTAATCATAAGTTTTAGCACAACATACATATGATTACAAATGTTTTTTGCATACTAATGAAAAACAAGAAATAAATGTTACCTAAACAGTGAAAGACTAAGGTTGATATTTAATCAACATCTTTGAAATCATTGTTAGATGAACCACCAGTTTGTGATAGTTGTGTTTCTAGTTGTGGTTCATCATCACACACATCTTCATTTAACCCAATGAAAATACCAAGCTTCCATAGTTTAATCTACCTGCATCAATTTTTGCAACACCAGCTTTGACGTTATGGCTCCTAACACCTTTTCTTAAGCCCATCATCTTTGACCTCTTTAAAATTGCTCTCTTTCTAGTAAACTTAACCCTACTTTTACCCTTCCTTTTCAATATGAATGACAAATATGTTGCTAAAGAAGACCCACTATCATTCAATAATGCCTCTTTTGAAAATTAAGCTTTACTAATATCCAAAAGTGAACGATTAGTGTAACCCACACGTTCATCCATCCAATCACACCATGTGCTAGAACCGCCAACATCAAAGCAACCACTAAAATACACATCCTCGTAGTTCCAATAATCAAGAGCGTCGAAGTGATCATCAACACAATCCGTATGCAAAAAATCAGCATAGAGATTCTTTCCTTGAAATTCAATACTTTTCCTTTTTGGTTTAAGAGGGGGTGTTCTTAGGTAGGGGGAATGGGCTTCTTCTTTTTCCTAAGAAACAAGCTCATCAGTGGTCATAGAAGCAGCATCCATTTTTAGTTTTTAATGATTTTTTAGTTTATACTTGATGTCCTCATGATAATCAACAAAACTCAAGTTTTTAAAATAATAGGCTGCTAAGTTTTTAGGTAAATGGGCAATATACAAGTTATTTAACCCATACAACTCAGCCATATCATACATTTTTTCCATATCAAAGTCACCTTCAACAAGTGTCAAACCTATTTCTAGGCTATTTATATGAATACAATAAAACAAACCGCAGATCTCACATTTTAGTTTATAGACCAACATGTCAAGCATTTTAGAGTAACTCATCCTGTTTGAGTTAGATAACTTAAGTGATAAAACTTTCCCTATTTTGGTATGTGCTTAATTACACATACCATTTACCTAGGAAAACATGCTTAAAAGACCAAAAACATACCAAAAATACATTGTATTTGTGTGTTTTGCATTTGTATTGTGCAGGTAATGGATATTTAAGAAAAGGACAAAAACGAAGCCAAAACAACAAAACCGAGCACGAGAACAAAAAGAGCATGAAAAAGTCAAAAAGTCAACCAAAGTCAAACTTGAAAAGTCAAAGTCAAAGCCGAAGCCAAAACTGAAGAAATACTTAATGGGCCAACCCGCACCTATATAATGAGTCGGGACTGCCCATTAAGCATTTATATCAAAGACTTATAAGACTTAAGTCTTATAAAAGCCCAAATCCAAAGCCTTTATAATACACGGCCCAAAACACAAATAAAGGCCCAATCCCTCTTAACTGTGTTAGCCCACAACCCTTTTCACCTTAACACGGTTAGTCCTTAAAGGACCATCCTTGTAAAGACATCATACAACCTCAGGGACTGAAATTGCCAACTGTCTTATAACTTCACACTACAAAGGATGAACCGTGCAATCATGCAATACAACTTGAGGGGCCAAAAGCGTTAAATACCCAAACTTCACCCCTGTCATCACCAAAAACAGAATACAAACAAAAAAACCAAATTGGCACCAAATTGCCGTTCTTGTGTCTTCCTCCCTGCACCAACCTGCAACACAAGACAAAACCATCTCTTTCCCTTAACCCCACATCAAATGGGCTAAATGCCATGTTGGCAATCCCTTAATCTCCCATTCGTTCAAGGATTTTGACCAAATCAAGGGTTAGGATTTCAAGGATTGGGCTCCAAGGTGAAATCAAGGGCTTAGATCAATGGAAAAGAAGCACAACTCGGGTTTGAAGCTTAGTTCTCTCACAAAAGAAGCACACATGGAAAGATGATAAAAGATGAAGACCAAGTCCAAGACTTTTAGCTCGGCTATAAATAAGACTCATTGTAGCCCTTAAGAGGCATATAGCTTAGTGTTTTTCAGCTTATTGTAGTGTAGTTAGCTTATGTTTTCAAAAATCTTGTAAACCTCTTTTAAGTATTAATGAAATTTAAGTTTTCTAGTTAAATTTTATGTTTTCTAAATTCGTTTTCTTTAATTGTTAAAAAGTGTTTTCTAAGCTTTTATAAGCTCTTATTACTCTCACTTAAGCTGTTAACTTAAACAATATGAGTTTTTCCATAACTTAAATTGTTTAAGCCACTTTTACTAAAAAAATCACTCAAAAAGTTTATTTGGAAGATAAGCCAAAAAAGGAAGGGCTTATGGGTTTCATCAGCTTGTTTCTAACGAGCTGGAGCTTGTAGATCAGCTCATAAGAGCTTATTGTGCCCTTGTTTAAGCAAAGCTAAGCCGTTTATTAAGTATGCTCAAAGATAAACGTTAGTCGATTAGATTAGGATATTAGATTTCCCAAAATGAAGCTGAGGATTTGAAGCTCTTGTGAACGAAGGACAAAACCACGAGCACGAGAGGCTTCAAAAATCCGGGACAATCCTGGACAATCATCACAAAAACACAAGCAAACGAGAATGGAAAGAGACACACCTCCTCACAAAAAACACTTATTCATTACTACATAATATTATAATTAGATTAAGATAAGCATGGGTTGCCACCCATGAAGCGCTTGTTTAAGGTCACTTAGCTTGACCCGATCCCCGCATTAAGTTGTCCATGGGGAAAGCAAATGGAAGAGAAAATCTCAATTGGGCTTTCATTAATGTTTGGATAAACATTAAAGCACATGAAAGTTCCATCCCGATGAGATGCCACCGGCTCTAAGTGGAGATGTCGGGGTCAAAAATGGTGTCTTCACTCCCTGTGGAGAGAAGTAAAGGAGAAACCTCAGGATAGGTGAGATACGGTAGAAAAATTCGAATGATAAATGTGAAGGGAAAGTAATCGTCTTCTTCAACATTTTCAAAAACATCAATCTCACCCCCCTCTGGGTCAAAACATTCATTTTCATTTAGCTAATCAAAATCGTCCTTCACGGGCGTATCGGGCTCAACGTCAAAGCAAATCTCAACATCCGGTGGTTCCGGAGGAGGACGAGGAGATGGCGGATCATTAAAATGATCAAGGTTAGATGACTTAATTTCTGGAAGGGGAAAGGGATCATTGCTAAGAAATTCTTTAAGAAAACGGATATCCCATTCCGAGTCATAGTCGTCATTCTCAATACCCGGAGGCATCGAGTCATCGGAAGCAAGAAATAAATCGATCTCCTCCATATGAAAGTCACTATCCTCAACGGGGATAGGATGTGGAGAGGGAGACTCGATAATCGTATCTACATTTTTAGAATTACGTTCTTCTGGCGGTTGTAACACCCCCAAAATGGGTCGCAGCGGAATATGGGTTTGGGAGCGTTACTTCATAGATCAACAGCACAAGATATATAAGAACGACTTTTAAAAGTGTCATTTAAAACTGATACATTGGATTTAGCAAAATGTTTGTTACAAAAGCCCGAAGCTTTACTTGTTCATTGTTAAATTATACAAAGATTCCAGTTCATAATAAATGTTCCTCCAAAATGTAATGCAACCAAATCTTTAATGCAAATGACTTCTGGTTCGTTGGTATAGTATATATTTATATAGCAACCCTAATACAGATCCTAACCGAATGCCCTTGACCAAGGCAAAAGGTCAAATTCCACAAAAGGTTCATAGGTTGTACAATGTATGAGTGTAGCGATACAATATCCAAAACAGTAAGTATTGCATGGTATATAATATCCAAAACAGTAAGTATTGCATGGTATACAATATCCAAAATAGTAAGTATTGCATGGTATGCAATATCCAATGTAAAACATGGGGCTATGAACTCACAAAGTATTAAAAAGTAAATGCATCGTTATAAGATAAACGGGCATGTAAATGAGTATGCATTCAAGTTTGTAAACGAGTACAAATAAGTAAACAAGTTTGTAACGAGCATGTATTCTCCCCCAAAACAGTTGATAACAAGTAAAACGGGGGCTATGAGACTCACCTTGAGCTAATGAATATCAAGTATATCACAGATAATGCGTCACGGTAATGATCGAGTGCAACCTAATCCAATATAGGTCGTATAAGCACTAAGCACTTTGATTAACTAATACCATATACAATTCTATATAGCTACATCACCATCTAATCGTTTTAGTGAAATCGCATTTATAAAGTAAAAACGTTTGTAAATGCCTTGTTAGTAAAAATGACGTAACTTTCGCGTTTTAAGCCTGATTTTGACCTACTGGTATTAAGACGAGCTATCAAAATATGCCCACACTTTCGTATTAAGACGAGCTATCAAAATATGACATTTTCATATATTTGACCTACTGGTGAACAGTACTTTTTACTGTTCACACCAGTTTATAAAATTATTTTTATCGTTTTAGTTATCGTAAAACTCGTAAATGTCGTATTTTATTCGTTATAGCTCCGTTTTAAGCGATTCTTTTGAGCACATCTTCGTTTTTAAAAGTTCTATCAATGATGTTTTCAAAATGTATAAACCTGAGATGAACAGTAACTTTTATAATATTAGTTTTATAAAAGTATTTATTAACGTAAACTCGTAAACTACGTATCGTTTTCGTTATTAATCTGTTTTTTGTGTTTCTTACCATTTTGGAATCTTCATGAGACGTACTATTTAATAAGAATATAAAATAAATACTTTTATTTTCGAACAAAAACAGAAGGTTTTGATGTTTGTGTTAAAAACATGTTTTAAACTTGATTTAGTACTTTTAATTTTAACCATCTTGCTACAAGTCCATTACAACATCCATTATCACATGTATTACCTTCCTAGGGTCCTTAAGTCCATCATTGTCCAAGAAATGTCCAAGGATCACAAGATCACAAGTTTATTTACTCATTTGCTCATGACATGTATAAGTAACTTTTTATAACTACTAGTTTATACTTATACATTTTATACTTAAACCAACATTGTACAATACTCATAATCTCATTATGACATGATATTACCAACCTCATAACATATGAAAAAGTGTACAAAATCATGCTTACAAGCAAAAGTTCATTTCACATGTTCAAAAGTATCCTAATGGTGATTTTGCTACATAGAACATATATACCCATAAAATGATAAATGTAAAGACATAAAGAGTTTTAGTTAACCTTAGTATGATGTATGATAATCACCAACACAATCTAAACCCTTGTTTAGATTATAAACCCTAGCTTGCACACTTGAAAACCCTAAAACCAAATTGAAACCCTAATCCTCCTTTTTCTTGCTTAACACTTGTAAAGGCTTAAACAAACCTTCAAACCATCTTAGTATGTCTTAGATATGATGTGTGTATGCTTGTATAAGTGGTAGAAAAATTTGTATGGGTTGTGTAGGTTTGTGGTTTTGAGCCGTGGGTAATGAAGAGAGAAAGAGAGATATGAGTTTGTTTTCTTAAGTGTTTTTGTGTTGTGTGATGTTATCACTTGTATGCATGCAATATATATGAAAAAGGTGGTCAAAGAAAGACCAAAGACTTTCCAAGGGGGGGTTTGGGTCGTTTGGGACAAAGGGAGTAAAAAGGGGATGACTAGTGGTCAAAACCACTAGTCATGAGCTAGTTTCTTACTAACTCTAAGTGTACATGGTCCTTGTGATTAATGCTAGGTCCTTTGGTTCCCTAAAGAGTGAATCATCCCATGGAATTAAGGAGTAATTGACTAGCTCTTTTCTTTCTTGCAAAATGAAGTATTACTTGCATTTGTGAAAGTTGTAAGTTATATGTGAAGTGTAGTTTTTATTTATCAAAGTGTATGTATTTGTTTGTTTATTTCTTGGTAAATTCGGCTCAAGTGATGAATGTAGGTAAAGTTTTATAAAACTTTGAGTATTAGTAATAATCATAGGTATTTGTTGAAGCGTAGAAAAGTTTTGGTGGTTCCGGGAATGCCTAAACGTATTTTATCGCGAAACGTAATCAATTTACGCAACCAATAAAAATACAATGAACAAAGTCAATAATTATCCTCAAAATAATTACTTAACACTTGCTTGATGTAAACATTTAATTGTTTGATGCCCGTTTACATTGAACGATAATTTTTAGCTTACGCGATTTAATTTATCGTTGGAAATTAAAGTGAACGCGTAAAAGTTTAAAATAAATAATTGGATGTTCATTAAAGTAAAAAGGTGTGAAAATGTAAGTTGTTACAGCGGTCGTGTAGATGAATTATCATACGACAAATTCTCAACAAGACGGATTTCTTCCTCTAGATCAAAGTCGGCTTCCTTAATTCCAGGTGGAATTGGATCGATATGAGCGAGTTCATCGGAGAACTGCTCGAGAAAAGAATCAATCTTAGGAGAAGAAATGATCGAAGCATCAACCTTATCAAAAATGATTTCTTTATCAAAAAGAGGGTTCGAATAAATTTCCTTCGGAACGTCCTCATCGGAAAATGACTCGTCGTCACTAGAGATAGAATCGTCGAAGAGAGGATTGGAAAACGTTGAAAAATTTGTTGTTTGAGAATCATCACAATCGGGTACATCACACTCACATTCATCCTCGAAGAAATCCTCGGACTCGGTTGGGTTTTGGACAAGGTTCTCAACACTAGACTTTATGAATTCGTCCGATTCTGTTTTCGGAATTGTGTCAAGATGCTTGTCCACCATGATGAGAGAGTCTGTTTTTGGTGAATCAGGTGTGATTGCGGTAGAACATGTCATTAGATATTCTTGTGTTGCAAAAGAATACTCATCTTCGTCATCATCATAAGATGAGGTAGGCAAATTCCAACTTGATGTATCTAATATAATTCTGCCACTCCTCTTTTAGACCCTTTTGGCAAATCATGAAGAAGTTTTGCCTAAGCAATTCTTGTACCTTCTCCGGACATAAATCATGCTTAATTCAAGAAATTTGATGCCCAAGCTGTATTAAAACCTTAGGTGTTCTCCTAAAAGATATACCGATTAAATTTAGGAACTTATGGTTTTTATATTAGCTTTAAAAGGTTTCATAGAATCATTAAGTCTTCTTTAGCTTGCAAAATTTTCTCAGTTTGTTTTTCTTGAGGAGGTGATGATGACGGGAATTGTGGGGGTTGAATTTGGTTAAAACCAGAAGAAATATGAAATACGAGTAAAATTTTTGAGTCATTCGGATGAGACATTGCAAAAGTCGCATGAGGCCCCCGCAATTTTCACAACAAATAATTTGTTGAAAACTTGGTAAAGTTTGTGGGAACTCATCATAGTTTTGATTGTAGCATGGTTCCGGGTTTGGAACTTGCGGTGTACAATAGTGACCATAACGAGCATCTTTCCCGCAAAAATCACACAAGATTGGTTCATAGTGTGTGGGGTAGTCGGAAAAATTTTGAGAATCGTTAAAAGAGTACGGAGTTGAGAAATCGATTGGATTTCCATCTCCATAAGTACAATTTGGACAAATTCCATCAATAAAATGACAACCGCACCGTTGGCACGTGCATGAATAACAATAGAGAGGTATTATCCGTCGGATTAGTCGACTACCCCACAGCCACTCATATCGAAATATAACTCATGATATTAAACAACAAAGAGGTTAAAGGAGATTATTTTTGGTTTTTTTGATTTTTAAACAACATATTTTATTAAAGGACAAAATGAGATTCGAATAACTTAAACCGATAATCAACTTGCTTCTCGGTAGCTCTTTAAAAAGAAAAACGCACAAAGGAGCGGAGGAGTAGGAAAGCGCGAAGCTATTAAAAACCTTTCTCCTTTAGGGTCGTAGTTCCTCGGAACAACCCGCCTTATACCCTTCCCTGTAGAGTTGTATTAACTTTTCAAGGTAACCCGTACCTCGCGAGTGACACAAAAGGTAAGTTTTTGATCTTTTGTTCGGGAACTTATTAATGATAATACTTCAATTGAAAGTATTATATTGATGGTGAATTTTATTTCTTTTTATGGACAATGTTTTTAAATTTTTGGTTTTTTTATATTATATATATACTAATAAAAGAAAAATCTTTTTGTATGTTTTATTTTTTATTTTATGAAAATAAGCAAAATAACTTCTCACGAAAGGATCTTCAAACACAATTGTCAAACGAAACGACAATCGAATACCAAATCCCTCCCAGGCTAACACGCCAAAATTTGATTAGGATTCTTTGCTACCCCTTTTTAAAAAATATAAATATCATATATAATACATATAATAAAGGAAAGTCAAAAATCTCATCAACGTATTAACCGAAGTATATTCCCCCGGGTCGTTATCCCAACAGAGGATGCAAATTGAAAGTCGAGAGTCGTTTTTTGAAATCTATCTTGAATGGAGCAAGATTTAGATTGGTTATCTAAAACTACGGGAAAATAAAGGCAAACACTTAAAAACAATTAAGGCAAAACTAATTTAACCTAAAAACGCAAAACGGGGATCCTAAAAACGCGACCTAAAAACCCTAAATTATCAAAATTAAGTTCTAAAATGATCCTTTTGGCTTTTATAAAAGTCCAAATTAACAAGAAAGATAAGAACTGAGAAATACTAGACCAAAAAACGAAAGAAATTAGGCATAAAAACACTAAAAACGTGAACGGTATTCAATCCCCTCTTTTGGAAAAATCAAATTTTTGCAATTTTTAACCTTACGAGAGCAAATCAAATTTTCTAAGTCCTAAATGTTAAAAAAAATTTCTAAAAAAGAATAATTATTTTTTTGACTTTTTTTATAATTTTTTGTGAATTAAAGACGATTTTAATGAAATTAAATGTTAAAAAAATACTAAACTAATTCTAAAAAATTCCTGAAAAGAAATCCTGAAAAGTGCATCGAACAATGAAGAATTCTAATAAAAATAACCTCGGAGAAAACAGGCTTATCAAATAAAGCTGTGAAATATGCTAAAACCGCTTGTTATAACAAAAGAGCTCAAAAAGTGTATACAGTAATAGATTTTGCAAGATTAAAAATCGAAAAAGACCCAAGGGCGAGTGTAGAGGTTGTTGTGTAAAACGTTTGGGTTGAGTGGGTAAGAGGACCCGGTTCGAGTCCCTTACTCGCCTGGGACTTCCCCCTACTCCCAAACGTTTTTGTTTTTTTGTTCCATTTTTAACAAACTTTTAAGAAAAAGCAACAACTAAGCAATTTTTTACAAAACACTTTTTTTATAAACCAATAAATAAGCCACAGAATAAGGCTAAAAAGGAGACAGAATAAGCAAACAACTCTAAAACTTAAATGGCTAACAGTTAAGCAATTTAAATGGCTAACTGTTAAGCTATTTGGACACAAATAAGCAATTGAAAAGGAGAAATAAGTTAACACAGATGATAAGCTATCTCTAAAAAGCACTTAAGAACAAAAATAAGCAAATACAATAAGCTAGAAAGACGGAATAATCAAAAAGCTATAACACTTAAAAATTTTAAGCTAAAAAGCAAATAAGCTCTAAACTAAAGGAATTAAGCTAAAATGGGCTTAAACTATCCTAATAAGCTATACTAAACCTAGAATAAGCAAATGAAATAAGATAATAAGCCTAAATAAGCAAATAAGCTTTTTGGCTAAAACTGTTAAGCAAACAGCCAAAAGGGACTTTTCTAGCTTATTTTTAAGCTAGAAAAAGGATCCTTATGGCTTAGTGGCTTATACCACTAAAAAGAATGGCCAAAAAGCTACAATAAGCAACAATGAAAAAGCAGTTTGAAATTCAAATAAGCACTTAAAAAGCTTCATGAAAAAGCTATCTCACACAGATTCAACACTTAGACAAATTTTCTTAAACTTTTGCAATCTTAACAAATCACCACTTTTGAGCTTAAAAATAAGCAAACAAATAGAACCTTATGACTATATAACCTACAAACAGATTAAGTTTTGACCTCAAAGAACAAGAATCAACAATCAAAAGAGAGTTTGAAATTCAGGATAAGCCACAATAAGCAAATTAAAAAGCTTTTTTCTCAAATTTTCAAACACTTAGCAATTTTGACAGACTTGGCAAAATTCAAAACAACAATGCAGGCTAAAAAGCTTTGATTCCAAACTTGATTTAACACATTCATAAACACAAAAACATCACAAAACAACAAGATTCAAAGTCCTAATCAAACAAGCAAATAAAATGAGCTATAAGCTCTCATATTCAAACCACAATTTCTTAAAACCTTAAAGATGAGATTTACTACTTAAAAACTTAAACAAACTGATTTTTTTTACTCAAGTGTCAAAATGCAATTTTGACCCATTTTAACCCATGAAAATAGTTAAACCAAACACCCCTTTAAACACTTAAAATGCTTTTTCTACTTGATGGTATGTGCTTAATTACACATACCTTTCTCCATTAAAAACGAGCCTAAATGACCAAAAACAGACAAAAACTGCCAAATATATAAGCACTCAAATAAGCTAAAACAAATAATTTCTAAACTACAAAACAAGCATAATAAGCATTAAACCTCATAAGAAAACATAAATAAGTAAAGATAAGCAAGCAATAAGCACAAATAAGCAGTTAAATAGTAAATAAGCTAAAAACTTAGAAAAAATGAAACTTACAAAGGCCCTTGCTCAAAACAGGACAAATGAGCTCAAAAGAGCTTATCTACAAGCTCTACCTTATCAAAGATAAGCTAGTAGTGTCCACAAGCCCATCTAAATTTGGCTTATCAACCAAATAAGCTGTGGTGTTTTTTTTTGGTGTGATTTCTTTTTGGTAAATTTTCTTTAAGTACTTTATATATAAATGAAAAAAGGTTGCTTATATGTTTTTATAAGAGCTTAAAACAGCTTATGAAAGGTTTTTGAATACTTTAAAACATAAATTTAAGAACAACAAAATTTTAAACTAAAACTGAAATTTCATTAATTTATAAAAAGAAACATTACAATATTTAAAAGATTACAATAAAAATTAATTAGGTAAAAAAAACTTAAGTAAAAAACTAACTGATAGGGCTTCAATTGAGCTCTTATTTTATATCTATCAAAAGAAGATTCTAGGATGTTGTGCTTTCTTTGTGAGAGCTCTTGCAGGCGTGTTTGTTATGTGAGAGGAATCCAAGAGTCATCATAGCCATCCGAAATGAGTAGTGCCCAAGTCTTGTCATCTTAGCCCTTCATCTCTTGTCCTTATTCCTTGACGAATATAAATGCTAAGGATTGCCAAGGAGGATTTTTGGTGGGATAAGGTGTGTAAAGGTGTTGGTCGACATAGGGGAAAAGAAAGGGGGATGATGTCTTGTCTGGTAGTGAGGACAGGGCACATTCAGGAAGATGATAAATAGTGTTCGCGCCCCTATTTGAAGTTTGGGAAATGGCAAGAAAGGTCCCTGAGAGTGTTATATGTTATTACAACCATAGTTCTTAAGTTGTGCAACCATGGTCCTTGAGGTTATATTAGTGTTTGCACCGTTAGTCCTTAAAGGACTAACGGGGTAAAGGTTAAGGGGTAACGGGTAATATGAGTTATAAAGGGGTGTGATGGGCTTGTTGTTGGGCCGGTGTTATAAGAAAAGGGCTTGGGCTTTTTGGTAAGGATTAAGGTTTATAATGTATAAGTGGGCTGACCCAGGCCCACTAGGTGGGTACAGGTGGGCCCACTTTTGACAATTTAGGTTTTCGGGTTCGGTTTTCAATGCTCTTTCCAATGCCACTTCTCGGGGTTGACTTTGACTTTGACTTGGTCTTTTTAACTTCTTGTGGTCTTTCCGTTCTCGTGCTCGGTTTTGTCATTTTGGCTTCGACTTTTGTCCTTTTCTTAGATATCCGTTACCTGCATAATACAAATACAAAACATACAAATACAATGTACTTTTGGTATGTTTTTGTTCATTTAAGTCCGTTTTTAGTGGTCAAAGGTATGTGTAATTAAACACATACCAAGCCCATACAAGGGTTTGGAGAAAAACCACTTTTAGCAAACACTAGCGAGAAAAGGAAGGACGAAGGAACCTTGTAACGTGTGATAAAACTAGTTTTAGGAATTGTAGTGTTTCACAATGTTTCCTACATTCTCCTAGATCTAAACATGGTGTAATTATCCTTAATATCATTATTGTCTATTTTCATTTGGTCTCTCCACTACTCTTGTTATTATTATCATAGCCTATATTAAGCTTTTGTTACAAGATCTCCATATTGGTTTTGAATTAAGGATGCGAGAACTCTAAGTGTAAAGACACCCTCTTCACTCAGTTGTCCTCAATTTGCCAATTGTAGTACCCATATACGTTGGTGGTTTGACCATAACCCATAATCTTAAGACTGAAATTCAGCATTTTTGTGCCATCAGCACCAGTTTGATTGTAGTTCAATTTTGATCCATTGCCATAGGATCTAGATATGGTATTAGGTGTGATACACATTTGAGTCACAATGCATCAAACCACGAGAGGAAGGAATCACTGTGAACTAGGAATAGGTCAATTCCCCTCACGAGTCCATTCCACCTAGGGATCATAGGCTAAATTTAGCATTACCTCAGATTATCATAATAATAAATTGAACCAAGAGGGAAGTCGAGAATCATTTGAGGTAATTTAGTAATGGTATACCCTTTATCCTAGTATTTCCTTCTTTACTGTCAAATCATAATTTACTAAATATGTTTCTCTCTTTCTTTTGGTCTTATTTCATTAATAAACTACTCTTGGGACGACCTTGGATTTACCATCTCTACACTACTCACAACCGAGTTCTCTGCCTGTTAGTGCGTTTGTAAAGGTAGAACGCGTTTTATAAATTTAAAACTTGGTAATTAAATATTTAAAATAAAAAACGTATCATTAATCAAAAGGGGTTATGAGTTCAAAATAATCTTTATAAAGCATACAAGATAAAAGAATCTAAATGTTGATTAGATCATGCATCTAGGAGCTAAAATCTTAAGTTTAATTACAATATGATTTTTGATTAAATTAAGATAACTCCTGAGTACACCTGACATCAAGTGGGAGCACTATGTTTTTTCCTTAAAATTCATATTTTGTGTAACATATTGAAAGCATCATTCCATCTAAGCTAATGTTACCTTAAGATTGGAAATAAAACTTCACTTGGGACTTTAGGAAATAAACAAACGACCTTAGAATATAATATTTATTGAAATAAACATATGTGGTGATTAAGGTCCCAACATAATGTCAAATATAGATATCATTTAGGCTAGTCTTAAATGAATATATTCACTTGAGATAATTTAATACAAAAATGGAAACACTTTGTGTTTTTAACTAAGGATCCATCATGTATATATTATATTTGTGTATGTGACTTGGTTGTTTATTTAGCACAAAACAAGATGAGCTAACAATAAAGAGTATCGTAAATTGAGAGAAATTAGATGACTGTTAAAACAAACCTTTACTAATTATATAAGTACATAGTGTTGTCGTGTACACTGATGCTAGAGGATAATAAATCCTAGTTAAAGTATGGATTTTCATCATTTATGAAAAATCTGCAAACTAGAATATGCCTCCAACGAAGAGCAATGTTTGCAATACACATTAAGAGAATGAGAATACCTTAACATTATTAAGCGAACTAAAAAGATAACTGATCCTTAGAAAGGCATTTTGCTTGGCTTTCCAAATACCCTAAAAAAGTATTATGAAAACTTACATAATGACCTTTTAATAGTAAGCACATGTAACATAAGGCACTCGTCATATCATTCAAATCCTTCACAAATTGTGAATTTGAAACAAATATTCGAAAGTTATACTCAATACTATTTACTCTCTTGTAAAGAAAGAGTTCAGAATGTTCGAAACACCAATTTTAATCTACTAATTTATCCTATGCATATCTATTTTTAAAATTGGAAATTGGAACAAAAGCAGTTGTAATTTAAAAATGAATTGACATACAGACCTGGTATTGATTCTTATTTTTTCCATATTTAACAAATGTGTTCTATATTTGCATGTTTAATCATTGAATAAAATTATTATTCTAAATATGTCCATTGTCGGTTAACAATATGGGAATATTATTACATTAAGACAAGTGTGAGTGTTTGGTTATACATTTTGAATTTGTGGATTGTTCCCACCAAACTCATATGTTATTCACAAGGAATTCATATTGGACACCTTCAACCTTTGAAGATTTACTTTTGGATCCTTGTCATGAGTAAGATATCGAAAATGCTTAAATAAGTCATCCTTAGACTCGAGATACAAACAAGTTCTGTATGTGTGGATATCGCTTTTTAATTATAAGTCAAACGTTATCCTGAAAAAGGTAATTATAAAGGTTATTCTTGAAAGTGATGTGAAGTAGCATCCACAACACTTGTAGTCAATAAAGAATTTGTTCCTCCAATTGTCTAGTTACAGTATGATACCATTGGCGCATCTCCAGAATTAAAAACCTAAAGTGTAATTCAAGATGATTTTTGATTACGTTTGGTAGATCTGTATTAACTTATATAATGAGAAACTAAATAGTTAAACTATATGAAATGAGTTAGGATCCATATCCATGGTTTAACGGTATCTGTAACAAAGGGATGATAAAAACAAGTAATACATAACCATTATATTGAGAGTTTTTCTTGAAACTACAACTCAGGTATTTCTAGTAGTAACAATGGAGTGTTGCTAGACGTTTCCATTGATGATATAAATGTATTGTGCTACTCCAACTTCCAAGTGTGAGCTGTTGGAATATGGTAGTCGGATACGCATGTAATACAACTAAAAAGTACGTGAGCCTATCGGGGACACACACGTGAAGACACGAAGAGTACGTTTATTAAACATTTAATATATATACATGTTATATTTATTATTAAAAGTTTAATATGTTTCACGAAATTTATTAAACGGATTGTTAGTTTTACCGTTAGGTAGTCGATGAAGCAGTTTTACCTCACGAAATATATAATACCTACGGATTGTTAGTTTTACCGTTAGCTGATCTCTTTTAATACATGTATATATATTAAAAGTCTTTAAAGCATGAACCACCTTGACATGATAAAAAATACCAACCCGTTAAAAGTACACAAAAGCATATTTACAGATTTAAGCGTGTAGTATGTGCTTTTGGGTGCCCTTTAAGAGTAGCCACAAAAGAAAATTTATGACAAACATTGAGGAAGGGAATTAATTAGTACACTTTGATTTCCTATTCGCACACTTATATGTACAACCTGATGAAGCAGTTGAAGATAAATGTAAAACTGTTTAATGCATAGTTTAGAATATGTCTGTAACACCCCCAAAATGGGTCGCAACGGAATAAGGATCCGGGGCGTGTTACTTCAAGATCAACAGCACAAGATATATATAAGAACGACACAAAAAGTCGTTTAAATTGATACATTGGATTTAATTAAAAGACATATTACAAAAGCTTATAGCTTCACTTGTTCCTTGTTTAATATTACAAAAGATGACATAGATTTCCCAAAATATGATATAAAAGTCTTTAAGCGTGCAATCCAAAACGTAACCCAATGCATCCTTGGCACCTCGTGCCTATTGACCTCCTGAAAACATTGCTTAAAACGTCAACAAAAATGTTGGTGAATTCATAGGTTTATGTATTTAAATTATGCAGGACCGCAAGACTTTCCCGTGATGTTACAACATATGCAAACAATCACAAAACAGATTAATTTACAACTAAGCTCATGACACTGAAGCCGACAGTCCTTGTTCGCAAAATAAATGCTACTCAGAAACCCGAAATGTATGTTCTAACCCGAAACATCCCATAATTCGAATGCTATAACGATTCGTTCCCCCTTCCCGGTGATAAGCTAGTCACCCTAAACGGGGAGGTCCTTTTCCCAAATTAGATCTATTAATAACATTCGCGCTCACATAATGTAATTCCCAACTACATCTAATGCAATTGAATTCATGATAATGGGCCTTAACCCTAGGGTTATTCGCTACTTAGGCAAACATGTAATCAATGTAAAATATCCACTTGCGTCCAATTTGTAAAACAAAGCATGTTTCCACCCCAAATAAATAGTAAATCAGTAAAACTGTAAAAAGTGTGGGGCTATGAACTCACCTCAAGTGAGTGATCTGATAACAAAATATCCCAAGTAAAAACGCGTCACGCTAACGCTCAAATGCAACCTAGTTAATATAGGTCGAATCAGTATTCAAGTACGTTGTCTAACAACAACTGCATATAATCCTATATAGTTATCATCGTACTATCGTTCGGGCTATCATAATTTAAGAGGTCATGACATGACGTACGAGGAGTTAGGACACTTTAAATCGTAAATCCAACAACTCGTCGATACGCCATCCGAAGAGGCCTCATTATGAAACTCCCTAGTATTATAGCACTTCGATAACTAATAACATATATAATCTATATAGCTATATCACCATCTATTTGTTTAAGTGAAATTGTAATTATAAAGTAAAAACGTTTTAATATACTCCTTTACTAAAAAATGACATAACTTTGTCGTTTTAAGAATTAGCGTAAACTTGTAATCGTAATAACTTATTCGTTTTAATCCCGATTTTAGTGATTCCTTCGAGTACTTTCTCGTTATTAAAAGTTATATCATATTTTAGATGTTTTAAAAATAAAAGTTGCTGTAATGAATAGTAACTTTTTATAAAAATAGTTTTATAAAAGTATTTATAGTCGTAAACTCGTTTTTAACGTATCTTTTTCGTTATAGATCGGTTTTTCGAGTTTCTTATCATTATGGAATCGTCATGAGGCGTATTATAACTCTAAAATATCAAAAGCTACTGCCTAAGATTCGAATTAAAACAGCCCCTATGTATTTAAGTGTATAACTTTATAAAAACTTGTTTTTATGTATTATTAACTTAGTAGTTTACTATAAAAACTCTTAAAAACACATTTGACACTTGTGGTACTTATAATAAGGTTCAATATCATCCCTAGTCCTTGTAAATTCATTGTAACAAGTTTAACCCTTTTACTTTCATTATTTTCACATGTGAAGTTTAAGAAACATTATAAAACCCTAATTTAACATAAACATGTTTATACTTAATCCATAGGTTAACATACTTTTACATTCATTTTTCCATGATATATATAACCATATGACATAAGAATAAGTGCATAAATTCATAAACATAAATGAAAACTCATTTTACATATTAAAAAGTCCTTAGTGGTGATTATAGCCATATTTAACATATAACACATAAAATCATAAGAAATAAAAGTATGAAGGAATTAAGAAGACCTTAGAGATGATGTATGAGATGAGAAACAAGTTCTAAACCCGTGTTTAGATTCAAAACCAAAGCTTACAAGCTTATAAACCCTAGATTAGGTTTGAAACCCTAATCTTTCCTTTTCTTCCTTAATCCTTGCAAATGATGAACCAATGCTTGAAAACACTTTAGTATGCCTTAGGATTGATGTGTAAAGGGTTGTATAGATTGTATAAAAATTTTGTATGGATTGCTTATGCTGGCTTATTTAGCCGTGGCTTTTAGGAGAGAAATGGAGAAAGGAAAATGGATTTTGTAAGTATAAAGAGTAAGGATTTCACTTATGCATGCATGTGTATTTATAAGAAGAGTATGAAGATATTTGTTAGTTGCAATGTTTGACTAGAAAAATCAAAGGAGGGGGGTGTGCCGTGGGTTCAAGGGGACAAGAAAGGAGGGAACAAGGGTCCTAAAGTCTTGGTCTCTTGGTTCCTTCTAATGGGAATCATCCCATGATTTCAAGGGTGGTGTTCCTAGCTTATTTTTCTTTTCTTTATCATTCCATGAAAACAAGGATTTATGTTTCTTGTATATTTTCTTTTCTAGTTAATATGTTACTTGTGTATTTTTAAAAGGTATAGTTGTAATGTCTTGGTATTTTGTAAAGTATTTGTTATCTTGTATATACATATGAGATGTGTATAAATATATAAATATGCCTAAAGTTTTATAAACTTTGATCGTTGTATAAAAACGTAGGTAATTGTTGAAGCGTACGTTAATTTTTAGGGTTTCCGGGAAAACCTAATTGTCATTTATCGCGAAACGTAAACACTTTCACGTATCCGATAAAATAACTTGTGTAATGTTAATAATTATCCTCAAAATAATTACTTAACCCTTGTTTGACGTAAACAATAATTTGCTTGATGCCCGTTTACGTTAACTGATTATTTCTTGCTTACGCGATTTAACTTAACGATTTCCATTAAAAACAAACGCGTACAATACTAAAAATAAATAGTGACTTTATTAACGTCGTACATTGTCCTAAAACACGGGGTGTTATAGTCTCCCCCGGTTAGCTGAGCCTTGTCCTCAAGGCTTAAGACGCAGCACTTGACGACGGCCCGGTCTTTGAGAACAGATGTGGGTATTTCTTCCGGAATTGATCTTCGCGTTCCCATGTAAACTCTGGACCTCTCTTGGAGTTCCATCGAACCTTGACTAATGGGATACGGCTTCGCTTCAACCGTTTAACTTCACGATCTGTGATCTCTATAGGTTCCTCGACAAACTGAAGCTTGTCATCAAAATGAAGTCCGTCCAACGGAACGGCTAAGGGTTCGTCGGCATGACACTTCTTTAAGTTGGACACGTGAAATGTATTATGAACTCTGCTCAGCTCCTCAGGAAGCTCGAGCTTGTATGCAACGTCTCCAACCCTTTTTATTACCTTGAAAGGTCCAACAAACCTGGGATTTAATTTCCCTCGTTTGCCAAAACGTACAACCCCTTTCCAAGGCGAAACCTTGAGCATCACTTTATCTCCAACCTCAAACTCCATCGGCTTACGCTTCAAATCAGCGTAGCTCTTTTGCCTATCACGAGCGGCTTGCATCCTTTGCTTAACTTGAATGATTTTCTCAGTCGTCTCTTGTACTATCTCTGGACCGGTGAGTTGAACTTCTCCAACCTCAGCCCAACAAACAGGCGAACGACATTTTCTACCGTAAAGTGCCTCAAAGGGTGCAGCCTTAATGCTAGCATGATAACTGTTATTGTATGAAAACTCGACTAATGGCAAATGTTTAACCCAACCATTTCCAAAGTCGATCACACAAGCTCTAAGCATATCTTCGAGAGTTTGAATGGTTCTCTCGCTTTGTCCGTCAGTTTGCGGATGATATGCCGTACTCATATCTAAACTTGTACCCAAAGCTTTCTGAAGTGACCTCCAGAAATTTGATGCGAACCTAGGGTCACGATCACAAATAATCGAGACCGGTATTCCATGCCTTGTTACTACTTCCTTTAGGTACATTCTCGCTAGTTTCTCCAGAGGGTCAGTTTCTTTCATGGGTATAAAGATTGCGGACTTTGTAAGACGGTCAACGATTACCCAAATGGTGTCATACCCTTGTGATGACTTAGGAAGCTTTGTGACAAAATCCATTGTAAGGTATCTCGGGTTGTACCAACAAACCCGATTTTCTCTGATGTTCAGCCTTAACCTTAGCATAGGTCATGACTAAAGCTCGAACTCTTAACGGTGGTTCCCGTTCTTTCCTGCTCAAAGCATCAGCAACGACATTTGCCTTCCCTGGGTGATAACGAATATCGCAATCGTAATCACTAAGCAACTCTAACCATCGGCGTTGTCTCATGTTCAATTCCTTCTGATTAAGAATATGCTGTAAACTCTTATGATCAGTGAACACCGTACACTTGGTACCATATAGGGTTCCATCCGTACGAGGTTCCAACTTTTCCATTCTAATTGCCTTTGGATATTTAACATTTTCAATCAGTCATACTCCAACATCCTCATTCTTGATGTTTTCTGCGTTTCGATGCTTCAGTTGGAGCATTCAGGATTTGCTTAGGAAGGATCCCAAGATAATAGTCATGACTAAGCTCGAACTATTAACGTGGTTCTCGTTCTTTCCTGCTCAATAGGCATCAAGCAAAACGGGACATTTGCCTTCCCCTGGGTGATAACGAATATCGCAATCGTAATCACTAAGCAACTCTAACCATCGGCGTTGTCTCATGTTCAATTCCTTCGGATTAAGAATATGCTGTAAATTTTATGATCAGTGACACCATAACATTGGGTACCATAACAAAATAGTGCTCCAAATCTTCAGAGCGAACACTACTGCTCCAAGTTCTAGATCATAAGTAGTATAGTTTTTCTCATGGATCTTTAACTGGCGTGATGCATAAGAAATAACCTTTTCCCTTTGCATCAACACAGCGCCCAAACCCTTCTTCGATGGGCATCGCAGTATACGATAAAATCTTCACTTCCTTCGGGTAAAGCCAGAATTGGTGCACTACACAACTTCTGCTTCAATAACTGGAACGCTGCTTCTTGTTTGTCACCCCACTCAAACTTGACCTTCTTTTGAGTGAGCTTGGTCATTGGTTTGGCAATCTTTGAAAACCCTTCAATGAATCGTCGATAATACCCAGCAAGACCTAAAAACTGACGAATCTCCGTTGGTGTCTTAGGAGATGCCCAATCTTTAACGGATTCGATCTTGGCTGGATCCACATGAATGCCTTTATTATCAATCACGTGACCGAGGAACTGTACTTTGGGAATCCAAAATTCACACTTGGAAAATTTTGCATACAACTCCTCTTTCTTCAACAACTCTAATATTATCTTCAGATGCTCTTCGTGCTCTTGCTTATTCTTGGAATAGATCAAAATATCATCAATAAAGACAATTACGAATTTGTCCAGATAAGGTTTGCACACTCGGTTCATGAGGTCCATAAACACAGTAGGTGAGTTGGTCAATACAAAGGATAACTTGGAATTTCATAAATGTCCTTATCGAGTTCTGAGGCCAGTCTTCAAGATGTTTCCTCTTGAACCCTCAAATTGGTGATAACCTGACCTTAGGTCGATCTTTGAGTAGACACTCGACCCTTGAAGTTGATCGATTAAGTCATCATTTATCGGGTAGAGGATAAACGTTCTTCACCGTTAGTCTTGTTTAGTTCTCGATAATCTGATGATCATTCGTTAACGATCCATCTTTCATTCATGTAGCGAATAGAACTGATCTCCCATGGCGATCGAAGCTCATGGTCTTATAAAGCCTTTGTCGGAAAGCTCTTGTAGTTGATCCGCCAATTCTTTCATTTCTGATGGGGCCAATCGATAAGGTGCCCGTGCTACAGGTGCAGCACCAGGTACTAGATCGATGTGAAATTCCACTTGTCTGGTATGTGGAAGACCTGGCAAGTCCTCGGGAAATACTTCGGGAAAATTTTTGACGATCGGTACATCTTGCAGTTGCTTCTTCTTCGACTTGTCTCCAGTCTCCTTGATGGTAATATGTGCCAAAAAGACGTGACATCCTTGTAGCAGATACTTCTGGGCCTTGGTGCACGAGATGATGTTTAATCGAGTCCCGCGTTTATTTCTACTTCCGTCTCCATGAAAAATTAAGATTTCGCTCCCAAAGGGAATACGAACGATCTTCTTAGCACAGTCAATAACGGCTTGGTATTTCGTCAACTAGTCCATGCCAATTATGACGTCATAAGTACCCATTTCTACAGGCATTAGGTCGACGTGAAACGGATGGTTCAGAAAATTTAACGTGCAACCCAGTAATACCGTATTTACCCAAATTATTCTACCATCAGCTAATTCAACGTTATAACCATGATCTAATGTAGTGGGGGCTATATTAATCAAAGTACTAAATTGAGTAGACACGAAAACTCGACCAATGGCAAATGTTTAACCCAACCATTTCCAAAGTTGATCACACAAGCTCTAAGCATATCTTCGAGAGT
>BQNB010001362.1:0-141437 GCA_026074375.1 Tanacetum coccineum | reverse complement strand
ATAAAAATACTAGGTTTTATCACATGGAAACACACAATCATGATAAATTCATTATAATGCCACAATTTAGTAATAATACGGTATGCGATGAGTAACAGAAAATAGGATTAGATTAAGACATCATATCATAGAAATATAGATATTAGATTTCATAACCTCAAATGTCAACGGTTACATCATGGTTCCCAAAAGATAGGATTTACGAATCCCTAACAATACGCTACTACTAGATACTATGGATCAATACTAGAACAATCATGGAACAATCTATGGATGATAGCCTAAGTGCTTCCTAGCACATGCCTAGAGTTTGCCAATCCGTACACGATCATAAAATCGCAAACGCCAAATCTGCCTCATCTCTCCCTGAACACGCAACTCTCTATGCTAAAATCAGGTAACTCTCTGACTCACAACATCCAGCATGCCTCTAAGTCTCGTAATCCTCTCTGACTAAACAGCACTCTGCTGACCCGTAGCTATAATCTTGTGCCCCTGATCCCTCTGAATGCTCTCAATAACCTGAACTCAATGAACTAGGATCTCCATAGTATGGTCATGAAATATATGTACCATGTCTCCTAACGTCTCATGGGCAACCCTTATAGCTCCCTCCTCTTGAGCAGGCTCAGGGATATCATCTAACACCACAAGATGCGTAACTCTGTCAATCAACTCTAACTTCAACCATGCCCCTCACACTCATCTCGACCTCCTCTCGAGCAGTAGTCTCAACCACAACCCTAGCATCTATCCACTCAGCTCTAAGAGCATCCGCATATGCAATAAACTCATCGATCTCTGCTTAAATATCGGGGTCAATATCAGGCTCTGAGTAAGGCTCATCACTACCCCTGACAACAACGTCATCTCTCAAACTAATCTCTCTAGGTATAGAAGACTCAGAACTCTTGTAAAACCCTAAAATCAGAACAAGTGCAAAATTACCAAAATGCCCCTAATGTCAGAAAATTTAATAAAAGCATGAATAAAATTCAATCAAGTGTTATAAATTATGAAGTACATCATGTGACAAGTATGAAAATTTATGTAAGATTTAAAATATCTTATTTCATGCAAGAAAAATAATTACTACTTATGTATAAGTATTTAAGCCGAAATTATTAAAAGTAAATTACTTATATTATACAACTAAATATAAAATAAAATAGGGAAATTATAAAATATTTTTGGCAAAATTAAAAACTGATTTTATCCCCTTGAATACCCAAAAATCTCGGCATTTTATTGTGTATATCTTTTTATATACAATTTACATTTGTAAACTTCTTAAAAACCATTTCCGAAAACCCTAAATAATTTAGTGGCGGCACCATTATTTTTTCAAGGCAAGGAACGAATTTTCTAGGGTTCTTGGGAGTACAAGGGAGCTAAGAAAATTATTGGTTCATTGGTTTGAAGCTTGATTCGATTTATGGTGTTCTTTTGAATTCGAAATCCCTAGCCGAACTCAATAATTCATAAAATCATCCATAATTATTCAAGGTATTTTTATAACTCATTTTACATTATATAGATCTGATATGTTCATGAGAAAAATTACCATGCACGTTATTTTGATTTATTAAGCTTAAACATGATCTAAACCCTAAATAATTGCAAGAATTGTATTCGGCTCTAAATAAATTTATACTTTCGATTTTATAATTTTTATGACTTGTATATATCATGTATGAACCAGATAAATTGTTAGAAAAATTGTATAAAAGATTTAGATAATTATTGTGGAATTTTCAATTCTTGCCGATTTTGAATTATGAAGGAAATGAAGGAATAAATTGGAAAACGAATTAGGGTTAGGGTTTTTATATTTTTCCCAGGTCCAATACCATACATGCTAATGAATGGAATAAAATTTAATGAAATTATAATGGGGAAAATTCTAATTAGGGTTTTTGTGCATTTTATTGTTTACCCGATTTGAGTTTTTAAAAGTGATAAGGGGGTGTTTTGTAAAATCTGAAACTTTGGGGCTGATTATGAAAAGTTAATATAAGGTATAGAGTCTGAGAAAAAATAAGTAAGAAGGGTATAATTGATCCATTTGATAATTGTTATGGGTTTAAACAAGAATAATATATATAATATATATCATCTATTCGAATTGTAATTTAAAACTGAGGGAACTAAAAGTGTAATTAGGAAAGTACAAGGTATGATCAGTAATTAAAGTAATCAAGTATTGAACAGTTACCTAATTATATTATAAGGGCTTGTTTTGCAAAAATGATGAATTAAAGAACATGTTAAATTAAATTAATAACTAAAAGGAGTAATTACGTAAATTATGTTAAGATCAAGGATTTGGATTGTAAAATACATAAATAGACAACCTACTATTTATTATAAACCCATGCTAATAATAGAAACCTGCTATTATAATTAGAAACCTGTTATTTATAGAAACCTCTATTTATAGTAAACCAGCTATTTATAGAAACCTGCTATATTTAGAAAAGTCAATTTTGGAAGTTTAATTAAGGAAACTTATTAAATCAGGAAAGTCATCATTTATGGGAATTTAATTAAGGAAATCCCTATTTTTGGAACTTACTATAATAAGAACTGCTATTTTTGGAAAGTACCCAATATAACAAGAATACAAATCATTGAAATCAATTACTCATGGAATAAGTTTAAACATGGAACGTACTAATCAAGAATCATGCTAATTAATAAGAAATTACTAAAAATAGAAAGTTACTAAAAATAGAAAGTTACAGAAATGGAAAGTAACCTTAATCATGAACAAGAAACTATATAATGTCCTTTAACATGTAGATCGCATTAAGCAGGAGTAGCTTCCATCTTCTTATCCATCTCTTGTCCGTTACTATACTAAGTCTGGACAAAGGGTACGGATATTGCCGGTCCTTTTAGTAAGGACAATTTCTTTATCTTTTCATATTCATCCCCAGAACTGCGATGCCTTCCCCATTTTTATGTTTTTTGCATGATCCTTTACATGTTTGATTTCAAGACTTATTCTATTGCCCGAGCTATATATACGCATGACCATGATTTACAAGACTTACCACCTAGTCATGGAGGAACCATGACCGAGACACATGAGGCACCTGTTTCACGACTCTTTCTTTCGCTTGAGAGTGATTTCACGCGGGCGTCCCTTTTCATGTTACCAGATTATATTTTCATGTTGGACCATTAATATTCAGGGGCGGTTAGGGTGCATCCTATTTACATGTTACCACGTTCATGGTGATTGGTTTGGTGTGGCTATACATCCCATCACATATGAGCTGATCCCTCCACCCATATTATTATAAGAGGTCACCACCTCTATTACATGTTGAGGCAGCCCCTCTATTATATAGCTTGTATTCACGACAATATATTAATGACATGTATGATTATATGACTCGTGAGGCATATCCTATTAGTTTTATTTTATACAACCATGATATCTCATGAACATATATCTGACTTCACGTTACCCATTGTATTACATGTTTTATTTCCTATTCTTTTCATGATTTATTCCCAGGTTTCCTCATGACACTCATATCTTTCCGCATCCGCTTTATACTTATTATCCAGGATACATGACTTATTACTTACATTGTGAATTACATCTGTTCACAGAGGCGTTATGCTCAGCCGTATTTCTTTCACTTACTTATACGCAGTACCTAGAGGGAGATTGGGCTTGAGAGTGTGTGCTTAGAAAGTGACCATTCAGCTTCCTTTCTTATTAATATATCGCAACACTTTGATGGGCTATACTATCTTGGACACATTTTCGTCCTTTTAGACTTCTTTTCAACGTTATTCATGTTGATTTCATAATTGGGAGCCGATGTTTGATTCCAGCTTTCCACCTTGTCCTATGTTATCATTTATGACTTTATGCCTTTATTATGCTTTGATATGACACCATGATTATGACGTTTCGGCCTACTCTCCGGAGCGGGTTTGTGTCGTTACAATGTGTTTATGTGTTGGTGCATGCTTGAACCTCTGTTTTTAATTCTTAATGTTTGTGTGTTTGTGTGTTTATTTATGTGTTTTTATCTTTAATAAAGTAAAATTTTGTCTTGAGGCTTAAATACAACGTAACCATTTCATTCTGTTTACGGGGTAGCTAGTTTTAGGACATCAAAAATATGTCTTTTCAAAAGTCTAAAATCAGATAAATGCAAAGATAGTTTGATAATTGTTTGAATAAATAATGGTGAGAGTCCTACGTGTTTTGTGTGAATCTTAAGTAAACATTTTCTAAAAATTTGGTTGGAATTTTTACATGAATGTGAGAAATGAGCTTTAAAAAGTAATACGTGGGCTTCTAAAATAATGTTTAAAGCTATTCGTGTATTAAAAAGAAAGATTAACAACTTTTAAATCATTTTGAATTCAAATAAAAAACGACTAGTTAAGAATGCTCTTTGGTTTGCTCTTGTTAAATTGTTTTAACACATTTAATGCGCGGGCAGTGACATTGTACGCAGATTAAGCAAAAAGGAACAAGTTGATAAGATCTTGGTAAGAATAATAGCCAAGATGAAGAGAGCAATGGACGTGATTAAGTATGTAACAACTCGCATTTTCACACCATTTTACGTCAATAAATATTCAATTATTTATTTTAAAATTTTACGCGTTTACTTTTAATTTCCAACGTTTAGTTAAACCGCGTAAACTAAAAATCAACATTCAACGTAAACGGGCATCAAACAAGTAAAAGTTTACGTCAAGCAAGTGTTATATAATTATTACGAGGATAATTTATAAATTATCATATTTTATTTTTATTGGTTACGCAAAACTCTTATGTTTCGCAATAAAATACATTTGAGCGTACCCGAAAGCACCAATACCCATCTATACTCAAACAAATACCCACTTTTATACCCAATACATAAAAATTATATCATTTTTCTATAATAAACCCACTAGGGCCGGATCTAATAAGAAAAACACAAGACCAACTTTTAAATTTCACTTACAAAGTATTAAGCACATGTTTAAACCCACCAAGTACACCTTGAACCAAGTTTCTAGTAATTGGCACATCACTTGCACCTTTTGTACCCTAAACCACCTCTTTAGACCATGGTTTAACTTAATACTCCCAATATATAAAGGAAAGACCATGTAAGATTTATGCATAATTCCAATTACAAGTAAACTTTCAAACAAACTCTCTCTTATATACTTCATACCCACGGCTCATTTTAGATCTTTATGGTCTTCATAGTTTTGATTTTTCAAGGGTATTAAGTATACAAGAGTTCTTAGGTATTATATCTAAGGTGTTGCAAGGTGGTTTAGAAGCTTGGGTATTATTTTACAAGGGTTTGTAATAAAGAAGAAAGCTAGGGTTTTTAGGGTTTTCTTGGAAGAATTTAAGGTTTAAGCTTGGGTATAAGCTTGTGTTCTTCATTCTCATACACTCTCTTGAGGTCTACTTAAACTCTAACCTTTCCATTTATTCATTTACTTACTTTACATACATATTATTATGTTAATCACCACCTAGGTTTGTATTTTATGAATTATAGAATAATATAAGGACATGTATGGTTCGAATATATTATATATATATATATATATATTGGTGAAATAATACTTAAAATGGAAGTACACATCTTATATAAGTGGAAATTAAATTATAAGTTTAGTTTGTAAATTAATTTGTATTGAAAGTTTTATTTACAAAAGTTATGGGCAAATATTATAAAGACACTTTGGCATGGACAAACACTATGGAGTAATTAGAGGACCTAAAATTAGTAAGACTCATGGTAGAAAGTATGGTAAAAGACTTGTACAAGATTTCTCAAGAAATGGATTTATAAAACCTAATTTATGAAACATAAACAAACCCACTGTTTTGATACTTTCTATTAGAATTTGAAAAACAAAGTATTCATTTTATGTTTTATTAAATTAGTACATATTACAAGGATCGTAAGCATATAAAGAACTTGAAAAACCGAGCTATAACGAAGGAGTTACGACATTTGAAAGATTACATAAATTAAATACATAAAAAGTGTTTTTATAAAAGAAATTTTATAAAAAGGGTTACTGTTCATAACACGTACGTTTTTGGAAAATATGTTACTTAGATAAAACTTATAATTACGAATCCGTGCATATAAGAATCACTAAAAATGGAATTAAAACGGAGGAGATACGAATTTTATACGATTTCAAAATTTTTTTTTACAAAAAGTGGTTTTAAAAATTCTAGGCCATTGTTACTGTTCATAACAAATTTTATAAATATTATAAATATAATATTTTGATAGTTTATCTTGTCACGATTCCGTATATGTAAAGAACAAGCGAAACGGGATTAAAATGAATAAGTTATGAGTTTTTAAAGGTTACAAGGATTTAATATACAAAAGTAGTTTTATAAAATTTACAAATAACCTATAAAGTTACTGTTCACTAGTAGCTAAAATATTATAAATATAATATTTTGTTAAATTTTCTTAATACAAAACCGTGGACATAAGAAACGTATAAAAACGGAGTTAAAACGATAAAAATATGAGGTATATAAAACCTTCTGTACTATTTTTACTTTTATAAATTATTTTAGAAAACAATTAAATTAATTATATATTATCAATACATAATCAATAAGAATATTAAATCCTATATTATTAACAAATAATCAATTGTTGGACAAGGATTACATTTTTTATTTTACGGATACAAATACATATACCTTTATTTAACAAAGTACGATTTAATTATTATTTCAACATTTTAAATTAAAAAAAACTATTAGGTGGTGGTGTAACTATATAACTTGTGATGTAGTATTTATATTAAATACATTATGCTTATACGGCCTATAATTAATTAGGTTGCATTCGAATTTCTCGAGATGATTTACATACTCGATTTAGATAATCAACCATTCACTTAAGGTGAGTTTATAGCCCCTCTTTCACTTGTTTTACATTACTTTACAAATCTCAGGGGAGAATACATGCTCGGTACAACTTGTTTACATATTCATTTACAATCTCTTTTACATGCTCTTCTACATACTTGTTTACATACTGGTTTACATACTTGATTTTGTAACTCATTTATATACTCGTTAACATAAACGTTTACAAACTCATTACATGATTGATTACAAACTCATTTTCATATCTCGCTGAGAGATACAATACTTGTTTCCACTTATGGACGCAAAAATTTTACTTTCATTCAAATGATTACGGATTAGCTTAGGTTACATGAACTGTTAATTACTTGGAGGGTAAGCGCGAATGTTATAAAATAGATCTATTAGGGATTGACAACCCCCGTTCGGGTGATTAGCTCTCACTAGTTCGAGATCGAACTAACAAACATTAAACCATGTCGGATCATGACTGGCTTGGAGCCTCAGGGCCAACATGACATATACATGAACTTTTACCGTGCCTTGAATAAAGTGGCATACTGATACGTCTACGTCGCGGTTTCATGTACTTAGGGGAATAATCATAATCACACTTTTTGTTGCATCTAGGCAATACACACTTGAAACATTATGGGATATTATGCTTATTACAATTATCCTACTCTTTGAAAACATTGCGATCCAACATTATATTTACAATTTTGGTGGCTATTATAAGGATTGGAATGGTCACGCATACTTTACAAATCTCGGATTTCAACATTTTAATAAACGCATTTTTGTGTGGTTCGTGTTTACACGCATTTTAAGAAAACCTATATATGTAAGTTTATGCATTGAAAGTCTTGTATGGGCGAGACTTGTAACACAGTAAACCTATATATATATAGTTTTGTGTTTTACATTTACAACTACTTAAACCTATGAACTCAGCAACTTTATGTTGAAACTTTTAAGCATGTTTTTCTCAGGTGATATAGATACTTGACTTACTTGAAGTGCGTTAAAGTCTAAACTTTACAAGATTACTTTTTAAACGACACATTTAGAGGTCATTCTCTCATGACTTGTGCAATGGTTTTATAAAGTTATGCTCCTGAATCCTTATTCCGCTGCGACCTATTTTGGAGGTGTTACAGATTGGTATTCAGAGTCAAGGTTATAGAGAACTAGGTTGCATATTTTACCTAGACTATAACCGTTTTCACAAACATTGCATCACATAGATAGAAACAAAAGATCTTGAAAGAGAAGATTAATCTTGGAAAACCCAATATAAAAAACCAACCACAAACTTATAAATCTTGAAAAACCACTTAAAAATCCACATAAACCCTTTCTTGGAAACACCTTAGATCTTGTTAAAAATGAGTTTAGAAGTGTGAATCTTGCTAGAAATCAAAGTTATAAATTGTGTTTGTGTGTGTGTTTGTTGCCGAGACCCCAAAGGAAAAGAGAAGAGATAGGAGAAAATTTTTGTGAACACTAAGTGAGAATGAAATGACCTAAAAGATCTACCAAAGGGTTTATAATGATGAGATTTAGGGTTGAGGTAAAACCATTTGTTACTTGTGGCTTGGTTTTTTGGTTACTATCAAAAAAAAACCATGGAACCTTTAAGGGTCCATGTGGTTCGGCCGATTATAGAGCAACAAGGGGGGAACCAAAACCATTTATTTGGCTTCAAGTTTATTATAAACTTACTAGTGCTCAAGTGGTCCAAGTTTGCATATGATATGTAAGAGATGTTAGAAGCTCATGGAAGGAGAAGAACAAGAAGGTCACTATCCCTTGTTATTATATGCATTGAGATATTGTTATTTACTTAAAATTTTGGCATCTTCCTTTTGTTTGCGTGTCATCCAAAAAATAAGAGGGTAGGGGATGACAAGAAATATTGAAAAAATATCCTTAGATACTTGTAATGAGTTCTTATGGGTTTACATGCAAAGATGATATGTTTCCGGGTTCCCGTTTGATCAAAAATGCTTAAAACGTAAACTCACGCCAAAAATACCAAAATCGCAAACATAAATATTCGTAAACCACGGAATGACATAAAATGACTTTATTACTTATAATTCAAATAAATTAGGTCTCATCCAACGTCGAACACTTCCGATTAACGTTTTTTAGTGTTCACGCGGACAACTACCCAGAATTAACGTCAAATTAACACCAGACTTATAAAAGTAAACTAATGAAGCGAAATCGGTAAAAAAATTGACCTAAAATTAATAAGGGTCCACATGGAATATATTGATATCTGATCATTCAAAACTGGTTTCTTATAATTGCGTATCTATGAGCTAAATAATTTACCATATATAACCACCATCATATTAGATCATTTTAAAAAACTCTTTGACAAAAATAATCTATAAGTAACATGAGGAAAGTTCACCTAAACCAAAAATTTATTAAAATCAATGAGTCAATCATAGCTATCTATTTTTTTATCAAATTAAAAAACCCCACTTTCATTCTTTTTAAATTAAATATCTCACACACTGTTAATTGTTGTGCAAAACGAATCATACCATCGCGACAAAAATTAAATCATCTTTCTATAGAGGGGCAGTTATATATACTTTCGATAAACTTTTTTTTTGCAGTTACGTCTGAAAAAATCAAATATGATTTGTATCACAAATCACATGTGACGTAACTGAAAAAAAATCAAAAAAAAGTTCGCTGAAAGTATATCAAAGTACCCGTCTACTGAAAGATAAAATTATTATTCGTCGTGATGGTTTAAAATTTTTTCGTTAGAAAAAACGATTTACCAATTGCAAAAATATTTTATTTAAAAAAAGAGGTGAAAGTCAATTTTTATTTTTATGAAAAAATAAGTTGCTAAAATTGGTTCATTGAGTCTTTAAATAGTTTTAGGCCTACTTTAGTCTCAACTAAGTAAAACATATGTTGCCTTTAAAAACTACATAGTTACTTAATTGTATATTGTTAAAACGATAAGCTGCTAAACTTCTACAACCATACACTATCCATACATATTGTCTTATTACAAGCTCATTTGTATCAAATATATCTTGTTAGCTTATTACTCTATTATATAATAGCGAAGTAAAGGATCGTGTTTTTTATATGTACAAAAACGACGTTCCGTTTAGGGGATGGGTTTAAGACCGATTAAAACGACCATCGTTTAAGGGTGAAAACTCGTCATTTTGGAATTACCCGTAAGCGTTTAAGATGACATCTACATCTAACTAAACGCGTCGCTTTGGTGGATAGAAAGTCGCGTATAACTCAGAGAGTGGGAGAAACAATAAAACACACACACACGGTTGACACACATATACGCACATCAAAACAAAACTCGAGACGCACACATACACCTGAACCATTAGATCTAGAAGAAGAACATTTAAACGACGTCATTTGAGGGTGCATTTAAGTGATATTTTTTTATTTATTTACTTCATTTGTCGATGATGGGAGTGAAAAATTAAGGTTGCTTAATTTGACATTTAGAACTGTTGATACGTGAGCTTTAGTTGTTGCATGTTGTAATTTTCTAGTGTTTGTTAATTTGATCGTTTGAAGTTAGAATTCTTTAAGGGGTTTTGGTTGAAACACTGAGTAGAACACTTGATTTTGGTCATCGTATCGTAATAGTTGGTAAAAAGTGTAGTTTAATGTGTTAGGGTTTGTGTTGTGGTTTATAGGTTTTTTTGTTGCATGTTGTTATTCAATATAGTTTTGTATATTTGTTTTCGATGTAGTGGAAGCATGTTGTGGTTTATAGGTTTTTTGTTGATTTGATTATATATTAGACAAAATGAAATTGATTAATCATTGCGTGACTATGATGATTCAGTCGACCTGTAATTATGGTAATTTTCTCGTGGTAAAAAACGGTTTGTACAAAAGGCGACCTTATTTTCATAGGTAGAATCTAAATTGATGCAACATTTGTATGGCATTTGCGTTTGACTATGTAAGGCTTATTTTGTATCTGAAAGTAATGAAATCGGTAGTCATTTAGTGACATAACATTTTATAGAACCTAATGTGGATATTTGTTTATGCACTTTTCTATAAATGGCAGTTGTATGTTGTTGTTTTGGGCAACTCAGAGTCGTTTAGCGATGATATGGGCTATGTATAATCGTAAGTGTTGTGAGGTGTGTTTTATTTTGGTTCGGCAAAATGGAGGTGTGTTTTTATATATGTTCTTATGTCTCTAGAGTTCAAGGTCTTTTCGACCGTCTCTAGAGTCCTAAATCTCATTAAGTATATGTTCTTATGTCTGAATTTATTTTTTCAGGTTTCCGCTGATATTTTTATCGTAGAAATTTTGGGCGCGCTGCAGGCAAAGCTTCTCGCAACAATGAGGAGCGTCAACGTAGGTACATGTTTTAGTTTTAGCGCCATTAGTCTACAGTATTAGGCGTATGCGGTATGCGTTAAAGTTTTCATATACTTGACACAATGCTTTTGTGAAACTAATTTATGTGGTATTTGTTTTCCATTGATGGTTCAGATATGGGTTATGTATAATCATAATTACTGTGACGTGTGTTTTATTTTTGTTTCGGTAAAATGGAAGTGTGTTCTTATATATGTTATTATGTCTTTAGAGTATAGGGTCTTTTCGATCCGTGCTCTAGATCCTCAAAGCGTCATTAAGATATAGTTTCTTATATCACAAATAATTTTTTTAGGTTCCCTTGATGTTGTTTATCATGGAAATTCTGTTCACGCACAGGCAAACATTCTCGCAAAAGAAGAGCGTCAACACGATGTACATAGTTTTTAGTTTATAGCTAATGGTGTACATTATTAGGTGTTTGTAGGACGCATTATACTTTTCCATATACTTGACATAATGATTTTGTGGAACTAATTTATGTGGTAGTTGTTTGCCATTGATGGTTTAGTTACATGTTAAGTCTTTGTTTTATTGCGGTAAGAAAATGTACCGTCTAAAAATTACGACCATGCTTAAGATCCCGATATGGTGTATCATCTTGGAAAGAAATATTGTTGGTACAATTGTTAATAAATCATTGTCTTTTATACTCAGGCTATCCAAGATAATGTTGGAGTGAGGAGAATGGAATAAATCAATGTAAAAGTTTTTCTGGTTCTTGGAGGATAATTTATGTTATGAACTTTGTCCCGATTTATAGGCTACCTTTATAAGCCAAGAGACCGAGTTTGGTGTTTGTCGGTCATTTAGCAGCCATATGAGGAGTAAAGAACTGAAAGCCACATCCACATATGACCATTTACTTTTTGTTCTACATACCATCAACCATTCATTTTAGGTAATTCGCTCTTCATTTGTTCACACTTTCAAAAAGAAAAGTCAAGTCAGTTTAATTTAGAATAGGATGTGATAATAAAATCAGAAAGTGTCATAAGTAAATTGAGCCAGAGTTTTGTAGGCCATCTTACTCAGTTTGTGGTTGTTACGTATGGGTCATTTTTAAAACATGTTTTCTCCAATTTCCCAGTCATTGTTTTTTTTGTTCAGGGTATGCAAGATATGTCGAATGTTTGTGGAAAGTGTGTTAAGAATGATGGAAGCATGTGTGGATTTTTGAATCGAAGAAAATAAAAGGTATGATTTGATGTGTGTTTTTACAAGCTTTAAATTGATAATACTAGAAATACCAATTTTGACTGAAAACACAACACTCAGGTAAGTATACCCTATCGAGTGTAATATAGTCTAAGGTAAGTCCTGGTCGATCCACGAGATTTATAGCAATTCACATATTGTCTACCAAGTAACAAAGCTAAATGATTGTTACGAATCAAATAGCCAAAACGTGTGTATAAAGCAAAGCAAGCAAGGAACAAGGCATGATACACATAACATAATACATAGAGATAGAGCAAGGCTTTATATAAACAAAGCATACAAGTCATATATGACGGGTAATCATAGTTTTGGAATAACAAGCATCTCTACCATGATAACATAGAATCACATTTGGCCTATAAACAAATATCATTAGGAGTGCATTAGGAATGGTATATATCAAATATGCATACATATGAATTCCTCCCAACCCAGTCGGTCAACATAAGGAAGGGTCATAAACATCATTCTACTTGGGTTGTTTATCAGTTTACCACACAATACTCACAAGTATGATATTGACACATCATAGACAAACGGTTAAAAATACATCAAGATAATTAACCCTTTCGGCCTATTTCAATTGCAATGATATACCAAAAGATAAACAATAATCTAAGTAAAGATAACATCAAATTCAAAAACATATATATTCACAAGTCATAGCAAAATCATCAAAATATTATATCATGTTTCACATATTTCCAAAACAAACGGGGAACACTACATCATAACCAAACCAATAACCAATTGTTTCCACAAACAACCAACCTTCGAACCTTCTAATATAACCTGAGGGGCTGTCACTACCCTAATGGAAATTAATAACATGGTTCACCAAATGTTGTGTATGTGGTAACGGGTTAAATATAGTGTAAGAATAGCGATTTGGTGTGAATCGTCTAATCCACAAGGTATGATGTATTTAGGTATTGGAAACGTGGTGTTTGGGGTCTTGAAAATGGTGTGAATCCAGTTTTGGATTCCCATGGTGGAGAGTGGTGGTGATAAATAATGGTGTAAAGGGGTGTTTGGATCATTAGATCTAAGGATCCTCACCACTCCTTCCTCCTCTCCAAAGTCTTAAATGATGTTGTGTGTGTATGATATATGTTTACTGGCACAAATGGGGGTATTTATAGGCTAAACAATACTTAGGGACCAAGTTGGGGGTGTATGTAGACGGATTTGAGGCTAAATTCGCGTATTAATTGCATCAGATAGAAAGTGTGCCGCACTTTATTAAAAAACCGCCGTACTTTGGATCAGGGAAAAGTGCATCGTACTTTTTGGCAAGTACAGCCTACTTGTGGTCTTTTTCAGCTCTTGGATAAAAATCAAAGTTGTAGATAATTCTTTCCCGGTCGCGTGGCCGCCAGAATTGCGTCAATCCGAGTCGTAGCTAAGTTATGCCAAAACACAGTGGACACGTTGTCCAGTGAGATTCGTACCTTGAGTTCATTATTTTCTTCGGTATTCTTCCGTTTTACTTTCACCGCACATACCAAGTAACCATACAATAGCAATATATAGACCTATTAAGTATTGAAAGTTCTTACAATTAACCAATAAATATATATAAAAACATGGATAACGCATATAGAAATATGTATAAAATAAGCGTTATCAAATCCCCCCACACTTAAACTTTGCTCGCCCTCAAGCAAATCTAAGAAAAGAAATTTAGAAACAAGGTCTAGGTGACAAAATAAGGGAAAATCTAAAATTTTAAAATTTTTTATTATTGGGTGTGAAATTTTCGAAAATATTTTTGGTTTTTGTAACAAATAAGTGCAAAAGGCGCAAGCACCCCCCACACTTAAGGGTTTGCTTGCCCTCAAGCAAAATAAGAAAAATAATAAGCTTTACAAAACAAACATAGAATTATGAAAAATATTTTTTTGATTTTTAATATGTGAAAACAAAGATGTTTGACAATACCCAATGATTCTCAAGCTGTATAACATGACTAAGCACCTCACGAATAAGGAAAGAATAATTCACTCAGACACTCGAATGTGATGTAATAATATAGGGTAAAAGGGAAATCACACTCAATTGCTCAGACATGATTCATTAAGTTACCACAGGCTTGTACAAAAAAACAAAACTACACCGACATGGCGTAAGCACCAGGTATAATTATCAAAAGAAGACTTTTATTCGGGTTGTAACGTTAGGCTAAGGGTTAATAAGGGTATGGATAAGGCATGAGAAATATATACTGGAAATGGTTTTATGTTGACAAGTCCAAGAAACCCATGTTGCTAGTTACGACAATCTATAAACCTGTGAGGCATCGAACAACTCAACCTCTCATCAATATATCCGGCACATATCATAATATAACAATACGTCACAAATGCCAACAACAATCCAACTCTTATTCATCACTTTTCTTTCTCTTCTTTTTTTTAATTAAAATTTTTTTTTTCACTTTTTTTAAAATCCACCCTCATTCAAACAACTAAAAATTCCTCCACACTTGAGATAAGCATACACCACAAAAAATACAAAATAGAAGGTGATCAATCTTTATCTTCGATGAAATGGCACAAGACTTATAGCAAAGTGCGAACAAACTATGAGCAAAAATCAACCAATCATACCAAGCAACTAGCAACCAACCATAGGGACTTTCGAATAAGGGTAAGGCTAGGCTAAAGGTTATATATTTTTATATTTTTTTATTTTAGTGGATGATAAAGATGAATAGAATGGCTCAGAGGGTTAAACTAGGGGTATCTAGCACTAAAGATGAGTGCTAACATAATGGTTTTATTTGGGAGGTTAGCTAATCAGTGTAATTAGCTAAAAGAATATAATATATTAAATGGAATGGCTATTTGGGTTAAATCCTAAGTTGCCTTTTTATCATATAAAAATACCTATATCACGCGAACGTGATCTCATTGCGGTCTCGTAATGATTTCAAGCACAAGTTCTAGAATCTATAAATCACCAGCACACTCATTCAATTTTTAATCCTATACCAATGCTCCAGAAAAGGCGACAAAACTACAAATACACAGCCGTAACGACAGATGAGACACTTGCAGCTGCATTCAAACTTTAACTCGAGAAAGCTAAAGGCAAAAATCATCTTCATAAGATTTAAAGGCGAACCTCACATTTTTTTGGGTGATTGGTATAAATGCGCAAGTAATGTTATCGATCCCGAGTCGATCTGCTTTATCAATATGAACTTCATATGTCTTCAAGTGTACTTTAAAGCTCCATATCATTGTGTATTCTTCTGTTTTCTTCCTCGATATATTCCAAGAACCTACAATAGCAAATATACTATATTCTATACCAAACGTTCTTATATTTAACCGATAAATATAGATAAAAGCATTGATAACGCATATAAAAACATGTATAATTTGAGCGTTATCAGAACTTGAAGAAGCAAGGTTTAGCAACACATTTCTTCATATGCAAAACGAACGAGTCAAGAGAGATCTCTATTACACTAGAGTTCGAGCTCATGAGTTCTATCAAGAGATGATTCGTAAAGGATTTGTGTTTGAAGAAAGACCGAATGAAGCTATCGATGTTTCGATTGAAGATGAGAAGAGTCCATCATCTAAGCCATGAGGATCTCCTCATGATGCTTAGTAGTTTAGATTCATTAGTAGTATCTTTATTGTGTAATCACTAAACTGAATCCTCAGTTAGTAGAATTAGTGCTATTGGTTGTAACGATTTGTATCATTTCATGAAACAATGCAACTATGTATTAACTCCTTTGTGATGAAAAATGAATGACTATCTTTTGATTACTATTGATGTTGTGTGACTGTTGTTGTGATCGATTTGTCATTGTACCATGTTATGAGTATATCATGTTATGAATGCTTATCAGATTGTTTTCTATATGACATGACAGAATCATACCTCTAAAGTCTGCACCTTTGACTCAAGCTGCTATTCGTCGAATGATTAAGAAAAGTGTCGATGTTGCTATCGCTGCTCAGTGAGCTAGACATGCGAATGCTGGAAATGAAGCTAGAGGATCTGGACCAGGTAGGGGTCAGGATGCCGCACATGGTGTTCGTGAGTGCACTTTTGCTGAGTTTATAAAGTGCAATCCTACTGCTTTTCATGGTACCGAAGGAGCTGTCGAATTACAAAGATGGTTTGAGAAAACTGAGAGTGTTTTTGGAATCAATGAATGTGCAGAGGGTAAGAAGGTTAGGTTTACTGCTACAACGTTGCAAGGACCTGCTTTGACTTGGTGGAATGCTAAGGTTGCAACCATGGGTTTGGAGACTGTGACCACTAACATCTCCTTTACTTATTCACTTCACGCCCTCACCTACCCACCACCATCCTTTCCATCCTTCCACCGACGATTTACATATACGCTCTAGGGAATCTTATTCTTAAGCTTGCCCCCATCACACAACACATCATCTCCAGATTAAAGTCGAAAGGCCTAATCATTCCCAAGTTTCTTTTTATAACAAAAGCAGGTTAATACCCTTTTCCTCATGCCTCCTAACCTCGTTAATAATATTTATTCAAACTTGAATTTGCTCTATACCGACAATTCATCAAATCTTCCATTGGCGCCGTATTAGCCTTGATAACAGAGGACCAAAGCGTAGGCTCATGGGCTGAATATAATCTCCAAACCCATTTAAATATCAATCTTCTATTTAAGAGCATAAAGACTAAAAATACCTAGACCACCGTTATCTTTAGGAGCAAGAGCCTTCTTCCATTGAACCCACGAAGTTTTTTTTACCCAAACTCTCATGACCATTGAAGAATTTACTTCGAAGAGATTCCAGAATTTGAAGGACACCTGCAGGAACTTTAAAACATTACATGTGAAAAAATAGCATCGAACCATGTTCTCGATTTGATTAACGAGCCGCCTACAATCGATAACTTTTCATCTTCCTCTTGATAGACGTCTTCTACTCTTATCAATAATGTCCTTCAGATTGGAATTTTATCCATTGTCCCTCCAACATAAGAACCAAGATATAAAAAAGGAAGCTTTAAGAACAAGACATTGCCGAATTTGGTCGCCCCGCTCGATGAGACTTTCCATTATCAACTTTCATATGGCCCATGATTTTGATTTTGCACATATTGATTATTAAACCTGAATACCTTATGAAAAACAATCAAGAAACTTGGATAAGAGAAAAGTTAATTACTTGCGTCCCATCACCTATAAAAACCCGGAATCATCCGCATAGAAATGTGCGAAAGATTAACCAAACCACCAACATCGATACCATGGAACATACACGCAATCAACCACTCTTTGAAATGAAATATGGAGACTTTTCCATTGATAATACAGATAAAAAGGAGATATCGGATCACATTAGTTTAGACCTCTACCAAATTGGAAACTCGTCGGGTTGGACTACACATTGTTAATGATAGACCCTTTCGATGAATGAAGGACAACATTGAAATCATTTTCTCCATTTTTCCCGCCCAAACCCATACTTGCTAAAAACATCAATCAGAGAAATTCCCACCTTACCGAGTCATAGGCTTTTTCAAAGTCCACTTTGAAAAGAAGGGTTGGTTTTTTATTTTCTTAACACCACGACTGACTTCATTTAAATAAAATGGCCCTTCTATAAAGCAATTTGTCTATCTTTATTGAATAGGCCGATTGAAACCTTATTAATAATTCCCCCCAAGACATCAACAAGACGATTAGTTTAAAATCTTAGCAATGATTTTATATATGCTACCAAATGAGTTAATCAGCCTAATATCCTTACACATGATTGGGCATGGAAATTTTTTAGGGTAAATCAGTAAATTTAAAATAAAATACCTCACCGCTCACAAAACATCCGCTATCCACAAGATGCCAATTGTCTGAAGAAATCAAGATCGTGATTCATCGGACACGCACAGGCTTTATCGGTTTACCTCATTCCTAAACCGATTTCTTAATATCATCATTAGAAACCTCCCTCTCCATATGATCACTTGCTCTATGAGAAATAATTTAGAAGTCAAGACTAGTAGAAGCTGTAGGTTTGTCCGGCTTACCAAATGTCTGGCATAATGGTCGAAGAACTCTTTCTTGACATCATTAGGGTTTTTGATCCAATTACCATCAAACCATAACAACACCCCCTAATATTTTGCATTTATAATTTTTTTTAAAACGCCTTTTGTTTATGAAGCCATGAAAATAAAACCGGAATTCATTCCTTCTATACGCCATTTAATTTTAGCCTTTGAGCTTTTCTTCGATTCTAAATATCTATCTTTTGGATTTGATGAAAGAATCAGCTAAGTGGGAACTTGACCAGTCTTCATTCCCAAGCCCTTATCAATATCCAGATCCAATTTCCTGCTACTGTTTTTTAAGTCAAGCTGATCGTTTTTCCGTCCCCGAAATTACTCTTATTCAAATAGAATCTGATTCTTAAGATTTCTATAGTTTATTCATCAACTTAGAAAGAGGCATTATTTCCCACCATTAGGACTGTTTTTCAAAGTGTTTCACATATGTGTTTAAAACCATCCATCTAAAGCCAAAATGATGAAAAAACGAATGGAGTCAGGGCTATCGTAACCTTTTTCTTAGTAGAAGGGCATTATGCGTAATCAGAAAAATAACTTATAGGTTAGGATATTGGGTGAGAAAGTAAATTTAAGAGAAACGAAACTCCCTGGGGTGTTAGTTAAAATATGGTGACATATCGGAAGAATTAGTTTTCATTAGGCAAGACTACAGGGACTATAAACTGTTAAGATAGTATTAGTGTCCTTGTCTTGGACCTATATATACCCCTCCATACTTTGTCCCATGGAGGGGTTGAGATTCATTTGTAAAATGAGTGTGTGTTCTTGTTTCTCTCTTAGACACACAACCTCTTCAATCTTCCCTTTCTCTCATAATAATATGGCTTTCTATTTGTTTCATTCCTCCCTGACCTCCGGATCTTTCTTTGTGTAAGCTAGTGATTTTCTTATTCTGACACATTGGTATAACCAAGAGGACTAAGTGGGTGTGTACTTGTTATTCGAGTGTGTTGTGTTTGTGATTTTGTTCTTTATTAAGCAAGGGGGTTCGATTTGGTTTCATTGGCATATAAGCTTTTTGTCGTGGCTTTGTTCGTGGTGGCTAAGAAAAACGCCTTTTCACGTAGGTAAGGACAACAAAAATCGTTGCTTCATAGGACGAACTAGTATCTCACTTCAAGGATTTCGATCGTAGTGATTTTAGTTTGGCCTCGAACGAGGGAACCTAGGAACTAAGCGGACTAGAACGACTCAAGATCGTACTAGCGGACCGATACTTGCGGATACGAGTACGATGCGGACTCCGAACTAGAGTAATCGATCGAGCGGACCGAACTAGCGGATCCGAATAGCGGATCTTTCGCCGAACGAGCGGGACTCGAACAAGCGGAGCGAACGAGCGGGAATTCGAACGAGCGGATCGAACGGCGGATCGAACGAGCATAGTGGGACTCGAACGAGCATTTTTTTTTGGACCGAACGAATTTTTTTTAGAAAACTTGTGTGTGCAGAAAAGGTTTTCAGTAAAACAGCTCCATAACTTTTTGATCCGTTTACAGTCCGTTTAGGCCCCGTTAGACTCTCAAATCGAAGAGAAAAACGTGACGGATCACGCTGTAACCACCCTTTAGTTGGTTAAGGATTTTTCGAAGCCCAAAAACATCGTTTTCTATGATTTATTGACATTTTTCAGTTTTTTCTGGAATTTTTCGTCGCTGATTCCGAATCAAATCACTCACGGTTTTCTATTGATTTTGTAAAAATCCCGTTAATCATCTTATCGGTTTTATATCCTAGAATTGTAAAATCCCGGTGGAAGTTAATTGATTTCAACAAACACAAACAAACTCGATACATAACACTAAAAAACGTCCGAATAAGATTCACTAAATGACAAACGGCTAAAGATTCGGATTACGATGACAAGTGATCACGAAGTTGATTTGGTATACCTTATTTGAGCTTGAAGTTGGGTCTCACGAAGGCGTCTACTTATTTCGTCATCGAGACTTCCTTCTATTTTTCTACCCCTTTTCTTCAAACACAATTTTTCGATTGATATGACTTGCATTGATTCGTTAAATCGGTTATGATTGAGACTTGATTATCATAGGTACAGCAGTCAGGGGAGGTTGTTGCAGACCTGGTTAACTATCACTTTTAAAGGAAGTTACATTTTAAGTAATCAAGGTGTCACACGCAGAAGACGATGTGGATAATTTCAAGAGGTGTTGTACTTCTTATACTTTTCTGGTTGGGTATTGGGTACTTAGAGATTGAATCTTGCACCGTTCTTCAATCAACAAACAGGCAAGTTTAAGTAACAAATTTGGGGATTTTACTTCATTTTCAAGGGCATTGGATAGTGGGTGTACTTTGGGACCAAGTGAATCACAATCAATAGCCGACGGAATTCCGAAGGTTGGTAAAGTTAGCCAGAGAGTTTCAAGGTTGAGATGTAATCAGCAATTCTCACGGGATTCCAAGACAATGGTACTTCACAGTCTAAGTACAATTTTCAAAGTTCTTCAACGACATTCATATACAAGACCTTGATTATACCAAGTTTTCTTGATTCTTGCTTCATTTCCTCTACGATTTCTGAAGACAAGAGGGTAATGCTTCGTTTGGATTTCAAGATTTTTGCTTAAGACAAGAACTTCTCGAGTATATGGACGTACACGACAATGATGCTTCCGAGTGTTCGCAACCATCATGGGGGAAAATGTGTACATCCGGGACTTAGTTGACTTTGATGTTACCATGTCAACTTCCAAGGGAAAGTAGTGTATACTACTTAACTTAGCATGGTTTATGAAGTATTCTGCATACGTGAGAAGAATTGTTGCTGATTTCTCGCATGTACCCCCGAACAAATATTCACCAAGCCCTAATGACAAGAAGCCTGTGCGTCGTTGTGGGTTTAGACTTCTACAAAAAATTCGCTGTGCACGTTCAAAATGCAAAGTAGAAGATTGTTCAAGCTACAACAAAGTTTCAGAATCTGCTTAAAGATTAGGATGTTGGTTTGGGGGGGAAGCTGATTCAGAAACTTCGCCAAAAAGGAGTTCTCATGAAGAAAGAAGATTTTCATAAGACAAGCTGCAGGAATTGGGGGATAGTTAATCCAGTTCATGCATACTACAATGGTTTGTATAAGTAAGACAATGAAGATCCAAGCTGGAATACAAGTTTCAAGACCAGGAGGAATTTCGAAGACATCTTCAGCTTTTGGAAGTCGTTATTTAGTTGTTATTTGTTCAAGATGGAACATTTAAGTAATTACCATATGTTCCACATATTGAGGGGAAGATTGTTAGCCTAAAATTTGGTGGACATATCGGAAATTACATAGTTTTCAATAGGCAAGAACTTACAGGGGGGACTATAACTGTTAAGATAGTTTTAGTTAAACTGTCCCTAGTCGTGACCCTCTTATATTTACCCCCTCCTACTTCCATCGGAGGGGTGAGGATTCATTTTTGTAAAAATGAGTGTGTGTTCGTGTTTCTCTCTTAGACCACACTCTCTTCACATTTCTTCCCTTTTCTCTCACTAATAATATGGCTTTCTATTTGTTCAATCCTCCCCGACCTCCGGATCTTTCTTGTGTAGCTAGTGATTTCTTATTCTAACACTGGGGCTCATAAGTTCTCGGCTGAATTCTGAAAGATACGACGCAAAACAGAACGCCGTCATGTGTATTCTACCACATGTAATATTATAATTCAAATATATCACTCCCCCAAGTGATAAGCTTTACCACCATTCAAGCTTCACCTGTTTTATTTAATCTGCAAAATAAACTAAACTATGAAAATCGTAAAATACTAAAGCACACTTTCGTAGGCACCACGATTGCATTTAACGTATGAAACAAGCCTTTAAATCACTCGATGGCCCGAGTGGACGAGTTATAGTCTCGTGAGGGTTTCCAGGGAACACACCCACAAAGTTCAAAATCATATATATTTTTAGATTTTTTTTCATTAAATTTTTTATTCATAAACAATTTACTAAAACAAGCACACGCAAAACATTACGAAATGAAAAATAATATAAGAAGGAAAATATAATTACTAGTCATCAAACATTAATAAACACATACCAAAGCAAAAATAAAATCTTTTTTTATTGATTTTTAGTTTTAAGGAAAGAAAAACACATATATTAGTCATACAATTATTATTTGAAGTTTAAAATGAATTTACATAATTACTATTCTTTATTTAAAAAATTAATTTTTAAAAAAATTTTTTTATTTATAATTTTTTTTTTTTATACACACTCTTGACTAAATAAGCAAGCAAGCATCATAAAATCTTTTTGAATTTTTAGTTTTTTTTATATATGTGAGTTTTGGTTTAAAGACAAATACATATTAAACATATAATAATTATTTAAGGTACGAAAACTTATAACTACAAAGAAAATATTAAAACAATTTTTTAGACAAAAATCTAACATACAATAATTATATAACGTAAATTTTTTTTATTGTTTTTTTCCTTTTTATTAATATATAATATATATATTTATATATATATATATATATATATTATTATATATATTTATATATATATATATATATATTAGACTAGAAGTGCGTCGCACTTAAAAGAAAGTGCGACGTACATCGCATTTAACTTTTTTATTGTTTTTTCAAAAATTCAAAATACTAGCGCGGTAAAAATTTAACAAAAGTGCGCCGCACACAAACATATGTGTGGCGGTCTTATTACAATAGAGGACATGTTTTTAGATCTTTCACATATTATTTAATATCACAAATACAAACACGTTCACAAACACGGGCAAACACATAAATAGACAAACACAAACACACCAACTAAACAAAAGGAAACACGAAGCTACTTTTTTTAAGATTTTATAGTTTTGACAATATTTTATACCTTTTTTTTAAAACACGCAGGCAAACATACACAAACAAGCAAGCATGCTCATAATATTCACAGAAGATAAATAAAAATGCATCTTATTTATTTTTTTATACGAAATCAATATTTTTGGATGTTGAGAAAACACGACGCACTTAATAACAAGTGCGGCGTACTATGAGTTTTGACAACAAAATTTTTTAGAGTTTTAATAGATGCACAAAAGAGAAACTAAAATCTAACAAAAGCATGATTTTTATTATATAAACAAGAACATGCTAAAAGCAAAAAAGAAAGTAAAATAACATAGAAATAAAAATCTTTTTGGTTTTTTTATTTAATGACAACCTAAATATTCACATAATTACAAGGCGTATAATCAGATAAAATAGGATTTCAAATGATCACATACCTGAGACTAGAGATTTGGGGGTTTGTTTGGGTTTTAGTTTTGGCTTTAAATCTGATTCTACTGGTGAAAATTTATGTAGAAAGTGCGGCGCACTCGGGTAAAGTGCGGTGTACTTTCTGGGTTTTCGGGAAAACCGGCGCACAAATTGTATGTGCAGCGTACTTTCTGAGGAAAAATGATTTTTTGGGTTTCGTTTGCCAAAAAATGGTACGGCGAGTTTATAAGTTTTGAGATTTCAGGGGATTTAGAACACGAAACACACGTAAGATGCACAAGAACAAGCAAACAATCTGCAAACAACTAAACAAACCCTCGGCAGCGGCGCCAACAACTTGATGTGTGTTTTCACAAGCTTTAAATTTATAATAACTAGAAATACCAATTTTGACTAAAAACATAACATTCGGGCAAGTATACCCTATTCGAGTTGTAATATAGCTATTAGTAAAGTCCATTGGTGTTCCACGGCTTTGTAGAATTCACAGATTGTTTATCAAGTAACAAAGCTAAATGATTGTCACGGATCAAATAGCATAAACGTGTGTATAAAACAAGCAAGGAACAAGGTATGATTCACATAACATAATATGTAGGATTAGGCAAGACTTTTATAAACAATATTCAAGTCATATATGATGGGTATCATAATAACCAAAGCATATCTACATGTTAAAATTAGAATATTTTGGCTATATACTACATCATCACTCCGAGCGCGTTAAGAATGGTTTATATCAAAATATGCGATTAAAAACCATAGAATTCCTCCCAACCTTGTCGTCAACATATAGGAGGGGTCTTAAACTTTATTGACTTGGGTGGTTATTTATATGATTTACTAATCAATTTCAACAATAATTAACACCAAATTGTTATAGACAGACAAGCAAAAATTCATATGGACATTTAGATCCTTGTCGGAAACCTATAATCTATTGCAATGACAAATCAAAAGATAAATAATGATCCAAGTAAAACAATATCGAATTCATAAGCATTCATATTCGCAAGTTATGCACATATCGTCTAAGTAACAATACACAATCATATCATGATCCAAACAATAACAAATAACATACATAAATAACTCAGCGCATATCAATATTATTAGAAAGAAATGTACGAATCCGTTTATGAGAGTTAATTGACTATTAAGTACCAAAACATAACCAATATTCCAACCAAAACAATCTCTAATCCAACAACCCAAGTATCCATGATCAACCAACAACCTATGCTACTAAATCAACCCGAGGACATATCACTTCTCTTCAGGGAATCCGCAACGTGCCACCAAATAGAGTGTTTGGCAACGAGGTTTATGGTAGTGACTCAGAAGGATTTGGTATGAATCCTTCGAGTAATGAGTTTAGGTTATGTAATAGTGATGAATGGAGGTCTGGAAATCATGGTGGTAGAGTAATAATTCATGGCTATGGTGGTGGTGGTATGGTGGTTCGCCATGGATTAAAGGGGTGTTTGGATCATCGGATCCTAAGATCCTCACCAATCCTTCCTCCTTTCCAATGATCTCTATGATAGTGTGTGTTGGTGTGTAAGATATGGACGAATTTGGGGGTAGTTATAGGCTCAAATTTACTTGGGGACCAAGCAAAGCTTGTATGTGGACGTTTTTGGGGCCAAATTCACGTTTTTAATGCTGCAGACTGAAAGTGCGGCACACATTTTTATTTGTGCGCTGTACTTGGGATTTTGTGAAAAGTGCGTCGCACTTTTTTGGTAGTGCGGCGGTTTTGATGTCTTTTCAGTTCTTTGACCAAAAACCAAAGTTGTAGAGAATTCTTTTCCGAACGCGTGGCCGCTAGAATCGCTTCAAACGGAGTTCTTATGCTCAAGTTATGGCCAAAACAGTGGACAAGTGTTGGGAGATCTTTATCTTCAGGTATTTCTTCGTTTAAGCTTCAAATCTTTGTGTTTTCTTCCGTTTTCTTCCACGACACGTTCCAAGAACCTACAATAGCAAATATACTCGATTATATACCAAAAGTTCTTATAACTAACCAATCTTTATATATAAAATCATTGATAACGCATATAAAAACATGTATAATTTGAGCGTTATCATACGCAGTATCTTCTTGATGGATACGACGTATTGAGGTAAAACCAGTTGATTCTTCTTTGTTGACCAAAGTATTATATACGACGTATCATTGATTTGGATACGGCGTATTCTTCAAAGTCAGAAAATGGTCTTTTGATTCGTCAAAGTCTTGGATACGTCGTATAGGTCTAGAATAATATGGTGTATTTACTATCAGATCAGTAGACTTTCTCGAACTCTTCGTTTATGCTCCAAAATGCATGCTCTTTAGCATAACTTCACCAGGTACTCCATAATTACTGCAATTCTCAAATACAAACGATTAAGTAACATTCTTTGCAATAATTATACAAAATGGGTAAATAACATGGGATAAATGATGCTATAAAAAGACGTTATTTGATGTCATCAAATATCTCCCCACTTGAATCCTACTTGTCCTCAAGTAGCCTTTAGAAGTTTATAAAAATGTATCCCTAAGGATATTTTCCATTAAAGCACTTATTTAATCTTATCACAAGTACACAACCAAACACCTCACGAAATAGGAAGATGAAAACACTCAAATCACTCAACTAATCTATGTGGTAACATGTAACTAATTCGCTCAATTGCTCGGCCGTGACGAGTATTCTATCATAAGCTTGGCAAGGATACACATCTCCACCGCTAAAGCTAAGGAGTAACAAGTTTATAAAGGTAAATATGAGTTTTTTTGTATGGAAAAGCTTACGGTTGATCATTCTACAATTTTTCACCAGAAGTACCACTCCAACAAGGCAGCTGAAGCACACATACATGGCCTTAACGACGGACTAGACATGTGTGTTTGATCACATCCTCATTCGAATTTAACCAACGGTTAGGATGAAGAATGATATTGGGTAGGAACCTTCTAACTTTCACCAAAAGTCATGCCAATGAGGCAGCTAAGACATGCATACATGGCCGTAACGATGAAATAGACATGCACGCTCGAACAAGTCCTCATTCGCGTAAAACCAGCGGCTAATCATTAGGTGAGAGGGAAGTAAATTGTTGTTAAATAAAAATCAAGAATCAAATAGATTAAGGTTTAAGATACAAGTTGCTAGACACTCTTTCCTGACCGTTACTATGACAAAGACACGACTATTTACAACGTCTTAATCATCGATCAAAAACAACAATCCTAAGTTGGCGTTCCCGTACCCAATCATCCCAACACTTTACATACTCTACAAGGTAAGTGGCGATATCTTCCACTTTGTACAATACTTTACATCGTTGATTTTTTAGACGTATCAACGAATAATCGATCCTTCGTGTAATTCCTTCGGTAGTTTCGAAACGATTATATTCAAACTTTCTTTCTCTTTTGTATTATTTCATTTTTTTGATTTTTTTTGCTAACTATGCTTCAAATCTCAGTGTAGTTTCACCATCTTCTCTCCCACATTAATAATTCCGGATATGTTTTTCTTTCATTCGGATAGTTCTTCGTTCGTCTCGGATTCACCAATAGTTCACGGTAGTCAAAAATCACAAATGAGTTTATGACTACGAATATACATCACAATTTGCAACTGTCCAAATATCTCAACCGCACCAAAGATAGAAAAATGAACAAGACTCGGAAATAAAACTTTACACTTCAAACACAAACTTTAACTGTAAATTAAAACGTAAATCAACACCGGCAGGTTATAGGTGTAAAGGTGTAAACGAGCAAAGATTGGTGTAAATTTATATGTGATTCGCGACGACTAGTTTCAGCTCATAGTGGATCATTACTCTACAAAGATGAGAGCTGGAAAATGTTCTTAAACAGGTAGGTTAACTAACCGGGTCGAGTTAATTAATACAAAGCAACATGTAAAAGGCATTTGGGTGTCTCTTCTGTAATTTACCATATGTAAAACACCAAGTTACTCTCTAAATCCATGGTCCTTATCATTACCGTCTTGATTAGAGTTTACCCACAGCCAAGTTTCTACAAGTCTCAACGTTCACCGGCACTCTCATATTTTTGTAGCAATGTGGGTAAACATTTAGACAACGACAACGCTTAAATCCTTACGAATATTTAACAAGGGTATTGGTGTGTGGTTATGTAACATGTGTAATTTCAACAAAAGTATGCTTTGATTTTTTTCTAAAATTTGAGCATAATTTGAAGCATTTTTGTGTTAAATCTTCAGCACAAGGATAGATGACAATCCCCCCCCACTGAATATACACATGCCGCTGTATGTATCATAGAAAATTGTAAAAATACAGGAATTAAAATACACACTATCACGAAGAATTAAAAGGAATTAGAATGAGAAACTACCCTGATATTTGCTCGGTAGATTCTCCATGTTGAGTTTATGAGCAAGGATGTGTGTTGTAAATGCGTCTGAATGCCAGCATGACTACAATCACACATAGGATTCCAGATGATTGATACTTCACCAACTTCGTCTATTCCTTAGAAGGTTCCTGTATCAATAAGAAAACAAGTGCAACTCTATCTCCGGTGTATTCATTTGGTTAGATTCAAAATAATAACCTAAAACTATACAGGAAGTCGATACGTTGTATCCATACCCCAGGATAAGCCTTATTGATACATGTATACGCTGTATTCATTTAATGAATACGCCGTATAGACTGTGCTGAAAATAAAGACTGGATAACGTCCAGAAGGTCAATACGCCGTATCCATGAGGTTTGGATACGCCGTATAGAAAATCTGGGAAGACAGACTCGATAAAAATTAAAAATACATTCCGGGTTGTCTCCCGTCAAGCACTTTTGTTTACAGAAAAGTCTTTAAGTTAGACTTGCCCTAATTTAATCCCATCCTTATAAAACAATTTGGGGTCAAACGAGATGTCAAATGGCACATACAAATTCTTAAAAAGATTTATAAGCATCCCTTTGATAATATAATTACAGGTCATGATATTAAGATTTAATTCCTTGATAAAAATTCCAGTATTGAAAAATTTATTAGATGTATCATGACTTGTTTCCAAAATCTTATTTGACTCATGTGCATAGTCACCAACATTGGTATTTATTACATTACCCCCCGAAGACTGTTTAATATCGATTTTATCATTATCATTGTCCGTATCCGATTTTAAATCATGAGGATAAATTACGTTAAAAGGAAATAAATCATTAAAGTATAAAACGTTTTGTTCCTCTTCATTACATTTGGACAATGATGCTTCTTCTTTCAAATCAAATTCATCGATATGTTGAAGACTTATAGTGGGTTCAGTTAAGAAATCTAATTTAGACGTTACAGCATCATTGAAAACAATGGCTGGAAATTCTTTCTCAAAATCTTTAAAGTAGTCTAAATCATCAAAATAACTGACCGTAGGCTCGGGTGACGAAAGCAAGGGCATATTGACTTTATCATTATCATTTTCCTAATCCATTTTTAAATCGTTGACATAAATAGTTTTATAGGAAAATGAATTTTTTTCAAAAATTATCGTGCAATCATCATCGTCGGATTCGTCAAACAATATTCTAAAGTCGATTTCATCGTTAAGAGAACTTACCGTAGGCTCACACGAGAGTGCTGCTTCAGATGTTAACATGTCGTCAAAGACTATAGATGGGAATTCAGTTTCAACAGATCTGAGGTCGTGAACGTCTTCATTATCCCAGATCTTAGCATACGTAGCAGTTTCCCAGTTATACACCTTAACACGCCTACAAGCTTTTTCTTCCTCAAGCCTGATATACTCCTCCATAGTAATGTTGGGGTCGTCCATTATAACCTGTAATAAATTCGCTAGGAAAGAAAACTGTCAAATAGCTTAATACGCCGTATTTAGTGGACTGAATATGCCGTATTGATGATAGAGTTGAATACGCTGTATTGGTTTGAAAAACATTTATACGCTGTATCCAATAAATTGAATACGTCGTATTGGTTTGAATTTTTTTTTACAGCGTACTTTGAATGATGCAGAAAACACACAAACACACAATACGCAAAAATATACAATGCAGAAATCTAACACATAAATATGCAAATTAATCTAAACTAAACTAAACTAAAACACTAATAAATAAGACCAAAAACTTGATGTGTCGTTGTGAGTAGGTATTTTATGTATCAAGTTTTACTATTTATTTTATGCCGACTATACCTAAAAACAACACTTTAACGGGCAGTATACCCGGTCAAGATGTAGCTTCGTTGGTAAGTAGGGTGTCGATCACTGAGAGCGAGAACGTTAATTCCTAATTATATCAGTATTTTAGTTATCTAAGTTAAACCTAAAACTAATGCAAAAGGGGGGGTTTCAGCCTGAGAGACTGGCACGGTTTTGTGTATCTAACCTAAGGTTTTGATGACAAGTAAAGCAATAAACACACACAAGAAAACAACAGAGAAGCGGTCGAGAACTAATGTAAGGAAAACGTATCAACTATGAATAATCCGATAAAACGCAAGTTTGTTTATTAGTGCAATGATTGTTTTATCTCGAAGTGGCATATCGTTCCCAGACTTAGGCGGTACTTCTTCCTAAGACCCAGACACGCTAATTCTATCATAATTAGACGCATCCGCATAAAGCATCCTAATATATATTGATTATAATTCATCTAGAGGACAACACCATGTATGTCGTACTAACCCTAGCTCATCGAGACTTTACCCACTTACTGCTTAACGGTGATTTATAATAGGTGGTAGTCCACAATCCAAACTATACCAATGATTAGAACGTTATTAGTTAGTACTAAGCCACTACCTACTACGATACAGCCAGTTTAATCGAGGCAAGCAGGACGTTATTAGTGATCCTATTTGTTCCACCTATACGCATCACTATATGAAGAGCTATCCCGGACTCTTAGCCTACGCCTAAACAACACCGAAGTTGCAGCGCATTAAATATGTAGGACTTGACCCAGTTGAATGATAGATCGCATACTTAAGCACGTAAACAAGTATCATGTGATTAACATAATTAATAAATCAACGATAAATTAAGCAATCAAGATAAACAAACCAAACATTAGATCTTCATAAACATGGCTGATACCTAAAGGTATCAGCCGATAGTCATTGTAAAAATACACATGGTTTGACATATGAACGATTAAAATAAGAAAACCTCAATCGAACGCATATTTGGTTGTGCAAAGATTACAAGAGTTTTCCTATAATGTTGAGGCTCTTTTTTGACCTTCTAGGCTCCTGTATTCGTCTCTTGGTCGACTTTGTGGTTTAGGGATTTACTTGCATACCTAAAACTAAGTTTAGGGTCGTCTATTTATAGAGTCTGGAATCGCGTCGATACGTTGTATCAGGCTATGTGGGATACGGCGTATTGGAAATTTCTTGGAGTAAGGACCACGTTTGATATCTTCCAGAATATTTTATTACTTTATATTGAATACGGCGTATTGAGTTCTTCTGGATACGTCGTATTGAACTTTATTCCTTCGTGGTCTTTTGTGAAGTGCAGGCTTGGATACGCCATATCTTCTTGATGGATACGGCGTATTAAGGTAAAACGAGTTAATTATTCTTCGTTGACCAAAGTATTATATACGGCGTATCGTTGATGTGGACGACGTGTTCTTCAAAGTCAGGCAATGGTCTTTTGATTCGTCAAAGTCTTGTATACGTCGTATAGGTCTAGAATAATATGGCGTATTTGATGTCAGATGAGTAGACTTTCTCGAACTCTTCATTTATGCTCCAAAATGCGTGCCTTTTTGTTGGAATAAATCTTCACAAGTTACTACTTCTAGTTCAAGAACTTAGTACTGATCAAGATTATAACTAACATTACTAACCAGTTAGTACTGCCAAAAGGAAGTTAGTACTGCTAGTACTAAACTTAGTACTGCTGGAGGATTTTGTGGATGAGAAAAGGTTTGGAAATGGAATGATTTGAATAGTTTTAGAATTTTCCAAAATATGTTTTGAGTTTTCTGGGTACAGATAGCCGAGGCTAGGTAAAAGAAGTCAAAATGCTAAAGAAACAGTAAAATCCATGAATAGATGGTCGTCCCCCGTAATTAAGGTGACGCCCACCCTTATCTTTAAAGGGTTCGCCCTTATGAATTAAGGGGGCCGCCCATCTGGTGATTTTCAAACGACCAAAATTTTGATTTTTGTAAAAAATTTGGAGAAAGATGAGTTTTTGGTTGGTCAATTTCTACCACTCTCATGTGAACATATATATGTCATTAAATTCAATTATATCATGTTTGTTTGCAACAAAACAAAAATTTTATATATAAAATAATGATGCATAATCATAAGACATAATTAATAATCATAGAGATTAAGGTCCTAAGCACTCCTGAACAGGTTTGTGTTCTTCCCGACTAATTCGTGTTTGTCATCACACAATTAATTAAACATAAACATAAGTTTACATAAAGTCCTAAACAAATTATTCTACTAAGCTAATCATCCTTAAACGTCTTCATTTCTTTTCTTTCTGAAGACTCCTCGTAATGCCTTGCCAAACGATTTGAATCCACCACTAAGTTCCTTATGCATTTGTTATGTTTGATTGAGCAAGTCGGTTTGACGCTCGAAGAGAAGATCATCATTTTGTTAGAAGGAAAAAAGTAGGAATGTCGTATTGTTGGTAATCGAGAGGTTTGAGGGAGTTTAGGTAGGTGGTAGGAGATGGGGTACTAATACAGGAAGCACCATCATCCTCATCATCATATCCTTGGTGAGATGAAGATCCACAATTATGATGGGCGGAAGTTGATTAGACGGAGTGACGGGCTTTTCCACGATCACTTCGGGGTTTCCAGGTTTGTTTTAAAGCAAGTGGATGCATGACACGATCAACGGCATTGTAAATTCCATTGTCAAGGTAAGGGTAGTGTTCCATAACATGACGAAAGAGACGTGTCAAGAACATACCATAAGGAAGATGGGCTTTAGGAGTTGCCCGTGCACTTTCAATTCTTTTGACAAAAAAATAAACAAGATTATATTGTTGCTCGGCTAGGATACAATATAATATATAAACAAGGCAAGCCGGGAGATGGTCCCGGTGTCCTCATAGTCCGAACACATTCTCATAAATGAGTTCGTTTCATCTTTTCAAGTCTTGTCTAAGTTCTTTGGTTAGAACTTGATTTGGTAAAAGAATGACGTTTTTGTGTTTGATGGTGCGGTTAGGGTCAACACGTTAAAATTGAAGAAATTGATGAATTTCTTTAGGAGTAGGAAGGTCGGTATGATATGGTTCTTTGGTTTCTTGGGAGTATGCAAGAGAACTAAGATCCTATTCTTTGTGAATACGGCTTGGCCATTGAATGGAATTCTGAGGATTTGACCAAATTGTTAGAGGGAGAGAGTGATGAATTCTTTTTGAATCATGAAAGAGATAAGAATGACGCCGGAGTCATCTCTTTGAAGAGTGACTTGACTATAAAAGTCCAGAATAAAATCTAAGGACAGATTGCTCATTAATTTTCATAGACACAATTGAGACGTATGTTAGAAAAACAACGATCGATGTGATTAGATGTATAGTAAAGTTGATCAATAACTCTACCCTCATGAATGCATCGATCTTCGATAGGTTTGTAGAAGTGTGCGATAGTAGGAGAAATACCGGGTGTTTGGGATACTTTGGGAATGTAAGAACGGGTACGAGAGGTATCACCAACTGTTGCTCGAGGCATGATTATCACCTAAACAAGATAACAACGAACTAAATTATTAAAAAAATAAGAAAAATAAAGTTTTGAAAACGACAAATGTGGGACAAGTATTACTTCGACTCTAAAAATAAAAACCTAAGAAGTAATCCATATGTTCCTTAATTTATTTTTCACTTAATCTAGGGTGTCGAAGAATATATATTAGTTATATATTTCAACATCTAGGAAATGACCCAAACACTCCCTAATCAATACAAGACTTGACTAAAATTGTCGAAAGATATACGTTAAGTTGTATATTTTGTTGACAAATATTAGTTCATTATTTTTGACTTTACGAGAGTTAAATGGTGTTTGTTTTGACTCAACACTATGTTTTAAAACGTTAAACCAAACGCCCCTTTATTTTATACCTTTTATAGAATGTATCAATATATATATGAATTATATATCTTGATGACTTATACAAGTTAGTTAAGTGTTTATACAAGTGACAAAAGTATAGTGATGGTCATTTCGACTCTCAAAACCGATCCTAAGAAATGAACCAAACACCCCTTTATTTTTATAAAACTTTATCCATTGATTCAAAAAATAAACATTTAGGTATGTATGTTTCGGTAGTCAATGTATAATCATTTTAACGTGTTTTTGGCATGAATCAACAATGTATAAAATTTTGTTTTGAAATTTCTAAAATAAAATTTTGAGAAAAAAAAGTTTACATTTTTATAAATTTTCAAACCCAAAAAAATTTGTGACTCAATTCTATTGAAAATTTTGAATTCCTATGACTACGGGAATCATTATAGTTATGGATTTCCTAGACCTAATCATAAAAATATAAAAGATACAAAAATTATGAAAAATACCCAATTTTGATTAAGAGCAAAATTGAATGAAATCGAAGAAGAAAAGTAAAGAAAATCTTACAATAGGTGTTGTTAATCGAGTTGTTGGTGATTTCCCCTTGCGAATTATGATTGATTTTGCGTTTCGGGATTGGATTTTGTGGTTTTGGTGATGGTGTTTTCGTCACACGGTAGCAGGGGAAGAGGGAAGAACTAGAATGAGTGTTTGGTTTAGTGTTTAACGCAGGAAGGGTGTGTTTGGTGATTTAAATAGGTCGGACTCCCCTTAAAATTAAGGGGGCCGCCCACATTAACACGGCGGTCCCCTTAAATATAAGGGGGCCGCCTATCTGAGAAAAAAAAATTTGTTTTTTCGATTTTGACTAGTTTTGTAAATGTACAATTATCAAAATACGTCGGGAGCTACTAGCAATATTATTTTAGTATCTATGTGTTCCAAAATAATGAAGATGACGAGAGAAAAAAGTACTGACACTTTTAATTTAAATTTCGTTAACCTACGTAAGTAAACTAAATAATTTCCAATGAAATAATTAAGTTGTCAAGATTTTTGGATCGAGAGGTGGTTTGATGAAATTTAATTGACATTTTAATTAACCTTTCGTTAATTAAAAATACTTTGATTACTTTGGATGAGATAATCAAGTTGTCAAGCCGAGAGAAGATTTGATGAGGATTTAGTGATGTTTTCAATCAACTTCTTGTCAATTGAATAAGTTAATTACTTCGGATGAAATAATTAATTGCCACGATTTGGAGTATTTAAGAGATGATAAATATGTGACGATAAAATGATAGAGTGAAGTTAAAGCTTGATGAGAGGATTCCGATAGACGTAGTTTATTGTAGACGTGAAGAGACGAGAGCGAACGACGTGTCCGAAGGGAATTTGTTTTCATCCATAGTGTTTTTGATGTCATGCCTTTCGTAGAAAATTAAAAAAAGATGTAAAACTAATCCTACTTCTATGTTAATAATTATCCACTAACTCACTTTTCTTCATCTACGTGAGTTCACTACTAGTGGACATAGAAGATTTCCACTTTATAGTGGTACGTAGAGAATCCTAATTCAACTTCGTGAGAGAAGAGTTCATAATGAACAAATTCTCTAAATTCTAGAAAACCAACAAATGGCATTTCTAGTGACTACATTATTTTCACAATTTTATTAACTATAACTTATTTGTTTAGCATATACTACATGTAGCATAATAATATATAGTCATTTAACATTTAACACATAATCTAAATTCTAAGAACTTTGGAAAGAAGACATACCTTTACCTACAATGTGTTTTCTTCAACATCTTTAAGTGAGCAAGCCTTGAAGGAGAAATCTTTTGGTAAACCCGTCATAAGTTTTAAGAATGTATTCACTCGTCGGATTCCAAGAAATGTTCAAGAAAAACTCCAGTAAAATGTTGTAATGACTCGACCACTTGGTCCCCAATGTCTCATGGGTCCAAAATTGTTAGTTCCGAACATATTTTGCATATGTTGCATTTGATTCGGAATAATGATAGGCTAACAATTCCCACAGGAAGAAGTTTTTGTTGTTGTGAATAATCCCACATTGAATGATTATTGTGTTTGGGTATATGGCACCTGCACACACCTCTGTACAGACCTCTGTACGGTATATAGCTCCTGCACACACCGCTCGAACAAACAAAGAATACAAACAAGGCTTACGAAAAGTAAATACATAATATAATTGACACAAGATATAATGTGGTATCCACGACTAGGATAGTCGTGGCAGTCCACGGGATCAAACCAGAGAGATATTATTATTAAGCTATGAGCTAAACTGCTCAGGCTCATGTCAAACTACACGACCCGTGCCAAATTGCACGCCTCGTGCTAAACTGCACAGGGTACAAACACACACACCCAAATCCTTAGATACAAATACAATGAGAGGGGTATTTATAAGTGTGAAACCCATAACCAGTTTGCTTATTCTACCGATGTGGGATTGGGTTTGCACCTAACAATCCTCCCCTCAAAGCCAGTACTACAATGGGTCTCTCTTCTAACTATACAAGATGCAATCTGTTCTAAAGCCACGGGCTACCTGCCCTGTTCTAACTGAACGACATCCACATACAACTTGTTCTAGAGTCACTGACCACTTGTCCCACTGTATTTGAACGACGTGATATGCTCCACCTGAGCTACCGTTGAATATGGATTAACTTAGGGTTGCACCACCTGCGCCATACACATCGGGGACTATCAGTCTTCACAACTCAACAATATCACACTTGGAGGATGATCACTTCACTGCTCTCCTTCTAAACTAATCTTTGTAAACTTCGAACCGCCTTCCTTTCAAAAATGTTATTGCTTTAACCTTTCTGTACTGCCGAACATCCAGAACACGCTGCACTAACCAAACGCAGGGCTAGGAGACTTTCGATACAAGGTATTCTGAACTAAAATCAACAATGCACTGCTCTAAACCTCTGTACCGTCGAGTCAAAATCTGACAAAACACGCTACACTAACTAAACACAGGATTATGAGACTTTCGATACAAGGTATCCTAAACTAACATCATTAAATTAGGAATAACCTCTCTCTGGTAAGACACCATCCTCCGTTATTAATTCACTCGAAGGCCAGTTGAAGCTGTCCAGAACTTTAACTTCTCTTTCATCACCAACCTGGTGAACATCGCTGCAAGGCTCTTCATTACAAGAATCTTCAACAAAGATAAGGACCCTTCACTTATCAATATCCGAACAAGCTTTGCCCAACTGAAAAACTTGAGATTCTTCACAAGATGAATCGAACTCTTAGTATTCTGTTGTCACAGTATTAAACACTTTCTGCCTGAGCACAGTCTAACTTCTTAAGAGACTTCTTCAACCATATTAACTCTCTGCTGTGACTTATGCAACTGCCAATAAACTAGACTTCTATAGGTAACATAGTGATACCTTTTTGTATCTAGACTCCCATCGACGTTGTTTTACAATCACTGTAAGCCACATAACCAAGCACACTGCTTCTCAGAGCATCTATCGCTTCATAATCCGAACACTAAGGGAAACTACACTTAGCTTGTTTAACGCTTCATGTTGGAGGCATGCGACCATATAGTTCCATCAACCTTTAACATTTTGTCTAATGCAGGATGAACCATCTTCTTAGAGTAGCAACATTAGTTCATGGCACATCAATAGCACCTTATCCTTTTGCATAAAACTGTCAAATTTCAAGTACCATTGTCTTGGTGCTTGCTTTAATCCGTATATACTTTTCTTCAAATTGCACTCTAGGTTTTCTTCCTGCCCAACTAGCTAGCTGAAAACCCTCGTTTTTGTGTTGTGTAGATGTATCATTTAAGGCTCCCACATAAGAAGGCTCCTGCAGCTACAATACTCAAGACTAACCTGATTGTAGTCGTCTTCACAACTGAAGAGAAGATCTCATTGTAGTCTACCCCCCATTTCTGTTGGAAACCCTTAACTACCAATCTAGCCTAGTACCTTTTTCTGCCATCCTGCTCTTTTTTAACCTTGAACATCCACAATCTTTATGATGCCTTCTTTCCTATTGATATTCTGACTAAGGAACATGTCTGGTTCTTTTAAAGTGAAACCATCTCTTCAATAATAGCCTTCTTCCACTGTACGGATTCTTTGCTACTCAAGGCTTTTGAATAAGGCTGGTTCACCATTCTCTGTCAGTAGCAAATAGTTTGTTGATAGAGAGTACCTTTACTGAGCATAGACTCTCTGTGATCTTCGTACCTTGTGTGAGAAGTCTAAGAGCCTCCCTCCCTTGGAGGATGCTCCCATCTTCAGAGTATTCTTTACAATCTGATCTTACCATATCCTCGAAGCTCCCACTGTTTTCGGACCCCTTACTCGTATCTGAGCTCCTACCTGGGCTCTGAGTGATTTTTGAACTCAACCCATGCTCTGCAACTATGCTATCATTCTTTACAAGGTTCTCTAAAATATCTACTAATATCACTTGAATCTTCTGTATTGGCTTTGTTAAGCTACTTGAATATGTCGCAGACCTGGCTCCATAAATCGAGTCCACAAATGTAATATCTCTGCTTCGGATAACCTGGTGACTCTTCGTATCCTAAAGCTATATCGCAATTTCATCTAGTCCGCTGCCTATAGAATGTACATTTCATGTCTTCTCGGCAAACTCATCTTCACTTTAACAAATGAGTCACTACCAAAATACCTTCAAGTTGCGCGACCAGTATCCTTGCCCTCAGCCATACCTCTCAGGAATACGCAGCCCTATCGGAACGTAGGTATGCGTTAGATAAATGTAGGTATACCCCCCGAACTAACTGTAATCTGCCCATACATCTTCGAAGCCCTCTTGCACAAAGCCCCTGCTCTCTAGCTCTGAATGTTCGGCTTAATCATTCCAGCAACACCAAACTTTAGAGGTGTTTCCCAGCCTAATTTTCAGCATCACATCCCAGTTCCGACATAAAACATAATCAGTCACCTACTATACTCTCGCACCATTATCAAACTTCAAACACTTCACTTGAAGGTTTGCATTATACCTATCGCAACTCCTGCTGTAGTCTTCGATAACAGTATCATAGTAGCGAGATCCTTAGATTGATGCAATAAATGTAGGGTCATAGCCTTTTGTATGAACTTGCTCCAACCTCTGTAGTTTCCTTGTCTTCACTGACATTATAAAGGAAAGATTCTTCTGCTTCTGCTTGATTCTTATCACCCACATCTCATACTCACCTAGTTTGAGTATGGGTAGCTTAGCAGTAGTATTACTCTGTGCAGATTCAAATTCCATAACTTCTAGATCAAAGTTTCAGAACACAAGGCTCTGATACCACTTGTTGATCCCAACTAGATCTTGCAAACCTTGTAAAAAGGATTAATTGTATTGAATAGATTTAAGACAACTATGCTAGAAACTTTTGTTGATACTAAAGAGTATGCGGAATCTACTCTTTAATACTTAGAAGAATATCCATGTAATAGTAAACTGTAACGCAGTAGAATGAATGAACAATGAATATAACCAGAAAGCTTCAATATTATTATGATGAATAATACGAGTACTCTGTTTAGTACTAGGGTTTACAACCTTGAAGCTATGAATACAAAGAAAGACTGATTGATGTGTGTCTCTAAACCATAACTTAGGATCTCCTTTTATACACCAATGAGTCCTTTACAAGATAACTACAAATCTTCTAAACTTCTATAAGATATCAACATATCTTCTAACTATATAGGATATACATTGAATTGGTCCATACATATCACTTCACACGTCTTTATCATCTTCTGGCAGTTGTAATCTTCATGCAACAGTATAAAGTTCTCTAACAGTATTAAGTTTAGTACTGGCAGTACTAACTTTCTTCTGGCAGTACTAACTGGTTAGTACTGTTAGTTATATCTTGAGCAGTATTAAGTATTGTCTTAGCAGGACTAAGTGTGTAGACATTTAATTCCCAACAACTTTTTTGCCCATTTCTATATAAAATAAAAACTACCATGAATCTCAATCGTCCCAAAACTGTGTATACTACCAAATGACTCGACTTAGCAACCATGTAATTAAGTAAACAATTAACTAGGGTTAAACAATTGTGTTCATAATAATGTACTAAAAATGAGTACATACAAGAGGGGGAGGGGGCTAATGCGATTTGGGTGTAACATTTTAGTGGGGTGTAAAGAATGCTCTTCAATAATAATCCGAAATCCACCAAAAAATCACAAGAACCGCGAAAAGATAGGCTTAGAAGGGTGTACTAGGGGTATCTTGCACTAAAAATAAGTGCATCGTGTTAGGGTATATGACACCCGCACACACCTCTGTACGGTATATAGCTCCTGCACACATCGCTCGAACAAACAAAGAATACAAACAAGGCTTACGGAAAGTAAATGCGGAATATAATCGACACAAGATATAACGTGGTATCCACGACTAGGCTAGTCGTGACAGTCCACGGGATCAAACCAGAGAGATATTATTAAGCTCTGAGCTAAAATGCCCAGGCTCGTGCCAAACTACACGATCGTGCCAAACTGCACGATCGCGCCAGCTGCACGATCGCTCCAACTGCACGACCCGTGCTAAACTACACGCCCCGTGCCAAACTGCATAACCCGTGCTAAACTGCACGGGGTACAAACACACATACCAAGATCCAAGTTTACAATTACAATGATTGAAGGTTTAGATTCATCATCATGAGAACTCTTTGGATCTTGGGAATATGTGGTGGATCAGCCGCCCATAATTGTAGCAAAATGTAAACCTTGACAGTTACTGTCTCTTTTCTAGCTTGCCTTCATTAATCCACTTGCTTTTGAACCTGCAAAAAAAACATTAGACATGTGTACCTAAATACATATGGCTCATCAAAAATTTATTATTCTTGTTAGTGCCTCAATATCAAATATCCAATATGGTCCGCTACCTACAAATTAGGTGTATTCTCACTAAAGCCAAATATTCAAGATTCTTCCACTATCCTTGTTCTAACTAATTGAATACTCCTAAAGGCTTTACTTTTCAAATGAGTATCCAACAAGAACCTTCACAGCCTTACCATCAAATTTGCCTAAGTGATATATGGTATTAAGAATGGTACAAGACACCTAAATGTCTCATAAAACTTAAAGTTGGAGTTTTAACCAAGAAAAAGTTCAATATGGGTCTTGTATGAAGGTCTTAACTACTAACACTCTAATTTTTGCACATAACAAGCAGAAGTAACTGCTTCTAGCCTAAACAGTAGGTTGGCAACTTTAGAATTCAGCTGCATATTTCTTAGCAACGAGCCTCAATTAGTGTCATATTCCTCCTCTCAGCAACTACCATTTTTGTTGAGAGTTCTAGATTTCTACTAAAATATCTTAAAAATATCCCTTTAATTTCACAAAATTGATTCATTACACTGTTTTTGAACTTAGTTTCCATTATACATCTCTATCACCTTATCCTTGTGATCTACTGAGATTTTTTATCCTAGTAAAAGAGACTTATAATCAACTATACGTCATCCTTAGTAGCTAGAAAGAAATACCCTGTAAACCTACTGTACATCATCTGTGACAACTAAAGGCAATACTTTTCTTCATAAGGTTTTTTACAAAAGTTGGACCAAAATAAGTCATATGCAACAAATTAAAGGGAAACTGATGAGTTTCTCTTTTTAGACTTACAAGAGGATCTGTGCATGGCTTTCCCCTTTTGACATAGCAATCACAGGATTGATCATTTTCAAAAAGTTGGAAGGGTAAACCATCCTTAAAATTTCCCTTAACCAATTTATTCATGGTTTTAAAATTTAAGTGACCTAGCCTTCTATGCTAAAGTTTAGATTCATTAGATGTGGCTTTTATAAAAAGGCAAGTTAAACCTCCTTTAGGAAGTATGTCCTTTAAATCAACACTATACATATTGTTCTTTCTAGGAACTCTAAGTAAAACTTGACTTTCATCAATTAACTTAAAGTTTGGAGATAAAACAATACATTCAGTGTCATTAAAAAGAACACTATTCTTTTTATCACACATTTGTGAGACACTAAAGAGATTAAACTTTAATTCTCTTACAAAATACACATTTACAAAATATAGATTACCAGTTTTAATGGTACATTTTCTGTGATTTTCCCTCCTTTGGGGTTCCCTTCAAAAGCAACATATCCTCCATCTATCTCTTTATAGTCTGTAAGATAGGACATGTTCCCTGTCATGTGCCTTGAGCATCCACTATCAATCACTACTTTGATCCTGTAAAACTATTGAGGTTGCCCTAAACAATAGATAAGAAAATCAGTTTCTTTTGGGGACCCAAGCCATCACTGACTTGGATCTGCCTTGTGCATCAATATAATCAAACTTCCTTAGGGTGCTTGATGCACTGATACTGCTGTTTTAGAAATATTTTGTCTAGCAGTATTAATTGATACTAAACCAGACTTTAATTATACGTCTAATACTCCTGCCTTTTGGAACCATTATCTTATTAGTCATAAGGTGAAGTGCTTTTTAGCAAAGTTTTTATTGACTCAAATATCACCCTTAGAGCATTGTTCCAAGAGGTTTTACTATCCTTTGATTTTGAAAGTTTTTTTGATGGTAATTGCAATCAACTTGTAAATGATCAAAGCTTCCACACACATAACAGGCCTTATTAAACATCTCAAAATTGCTTCCTAGTCTTTGAGACATCATATTGTTCCAATTTCTTTGATTGCCTTTTGGACCGTGAGTGTTTTGCCTATGTTTCTCAACTTATTTAACAGTTTTCCTAGCAGTTTTCTCTTGTTGCTTAGGTTTGACAAACTCTATCTTAGCAATGCTAGGCTTAACTATTTTCTTCTCAGTTTTAGTTTAAGACACATTTTCTTCCTCACTATCTGACACCTATTCTTCAATAATTGGGGCATCATCATTCTTCCTAACTACCTTAGGCTCTTCTTCACTAGACATAGCTTTATAGTTCTCAACTACAGGCTCATTAACAAACTCATCTAAACCAGTAAAAGACAAGTCAAGTTTTGGAGGCATGAAATTTCATGTGTAGGGAGGTGGAACTGCATTATAGCCTAAACCTTTCTTGCAATTGTCAACTATCTGACAGTCTATGAGCTTGTTTAAACTTTTAGATGCATTTTCAAATTTATCTACATTAAGTTGAATGTCATATTTTTTTTGAGCTATTTCAAGCTTCTTCCTAAGCTCTCTAATAGTTATTTCTCCTATATGAATTTCAACTTTAAGCCTTAATATCTTTAAATAAATAACTCCTTTGTATATAAAATTCAAGTCTTTCTTCCACTGACTTTAAACTTGTCTTATAACCTAGAATCATTAACTCAGATTTCTTTAAATCTTATAATAGTTGATCATTTTGAGATTTAAGAGATTTAAATTTCATTTCTAGACAAGTTTTGAACAATAGAATCATGATACCTCTGATTTATAATTTGGAAGATGAGAAGCAGGATTGTACATAATAGGACCCTTCCTCTGCCTAATCACTCTAGTCATATCCACCAAGACCATCACATGACAAAAAAGCTGCGGAAATAGATGTTTCCACAGGCACACTCTTTCTTGAGCTTTCCTTGTTCTTATTGTCTTTATTTCTTGGAGCTCTGCACTCCCTAGCAAAATTTCCCCTCTTGTGGCAGTTGTGGCACTCCACTTTGGACTTATTAAAACAATTAGTCTCATTGTCATTAACAGTAAGCTTCATTCATGTATTCTTCAAAAACATTCTAGCCCTCATAGTCAACATGGCCATTTGCCATCTCAAATCTATCTCTTCTATGTCATCAGGATGGATTTGTTGCAAGTCCTCATGTGCAAGTTGAGGACTATTTGGTTGACTAGCAAAGAATGAACAAATAACATCATCACTTAAGTTATCAATATTTGTAGAGTAAGCAGTATTAACTTAAGTGCCAGCAGTAGAAACTCCAAGAGCAGCATTAATTGCTTCATTAGAGTTGCTAGTGTTGTTATTTGAAGAGGACACAAAAGCCATGTTCTGTGTGCTTGAACTTGAACTATACATTCCTTTAACTTCTGGTTCTTACACCTTGAGGTTGTTGGAGAGATCATCCATGCTCATTGTATCTAAATCAGCTTTATTCCTCCACACAACAGCATGTGTGTTCCACTTAGGTAACTTGCTTCTTAATAACTTTTTGTTAAGCACTCTGGCGGTGAAAAGCTTTTCATCCCAATGCTCCAACTGACTCATAAGCTTTTGAAGCCTATCAAAGGTTTGATCAAGCATATCTGAGCTTAGAGCAATGAAGTTTTCATATTGCTGTTTTAAGAGATTTCTTTGAGTCTTCTTAATAGCTGCATTCTCACCAAATCTCTTTTCTTCAGCTTCCAGCAACTGCTTAGCATCCTTAATAGAGTTAAACTTTAACTGATGTTCATTGAGAATGCCCATCTTTAAAGTACTTCTAGCCTTTACTTCTAATCTTCTTCGAGCCTTATCTTCAGCAGATGTAATATGCATCACTGTCATAACACCTTCTACCATTTGCGTTTTTAGCAAGGTTGCACCATTTTCTATGACTTCCCTTGTATAACCTTTTAAGGCTATGAGTTCTTGACCTCTTTTTATGTTCAAGCTTCTTGACCCTCCTTTTCAAACTTGCAATCTCATTAGTTTGAGTGGTCTTTGTAGTCTCCGAATCAAGAACCCTTTGTTGTAAATTGGTACATAGTTCTATCAATTCATTAAATTTCAGACTATCCTTACCACTTCAAAGTGTGTTACCTCTTGCGAGCACTTCAATAGATCAAATTCCTTGTATAAGGATTAGTTATATTAGATAAATCTAACACAACTATAGTAGAAACTTTGAATGTATTAAAGATTATGCGGAATCTAATCTTTAATATTAAAAAGAACTATCAATGAAACAGTAATTATATGAACATATAATTTAACAAACAAAAGCTTCAATATTATTAATACGAATACTGTCAAAGTATTTGGGTTACAAAGACCTTGAAGCTATGATAATTCTATGAATGACTTGTTTTGGTATGGTGCGTTGTGTATGGTGTGGTACATCAATCTCTATGTCCTAGGACCTCCTTTTATACACCAAGGAGTCCTAAACGGCTTACAATACTTTCCTAAGTAATCATAATCTTCTAAACAAATAACTTATACATATCTTTTACCAAAATATCTCATACATATCACATAAGCAGTACTAACTAACTCAACAGTACTAACTTCTTCACTAGCAGCATTAACTTTGTACTAACAGTAGTAACTTTTGTACTAGCAGTAGTAACTACTTAGCAGTTTTTCTTCTAAGTCTCTGAGCAATCTTAACCTCCACTAGCAGTAGTAACTTCCACTAGCAGTAGTAACTTTGTACTGGCAGTTGTAACTTCACCAGCAGTCTTAAACACTTAGAATAATTTTCATTGAAATTCTCCAGCAGCACTAACTTTGACTGAGCAGTATTAACATCAATAAGAGCAGCAGTAACTCCAAATAGCATCAAGAAGACTTTTAATCCTAACAATCCTCCCCTAAACTTGATATTTATCACCAAAATCATCAAGTTTCTTCATTGAAAGCTTCATTAATCACCAGGAGGATGCTTCCAAACACTTTATTGATTCTTAAGCTGTTTTGTGAGAAGTTTAAGAAGCTGGTATGCCATTTCAATAAAAGAATCAACCTGAAGCTTCTTGTTCAGTATATCTGTAATTGTAGGTGGTGTAAGGGGATATCTCTTTTCTACCAGCATGTAAATCATTCCAGATTGCAAACTCAAGCAATGTACTCCACATGAGTCAAATAGCTTCCAGCTCAAAACTTTGTACCTTTGTTGCAACTTCTAGATTTCATCTTCTACATGTGGTTTAAACATTGTCTTCAAATCATTCCATAATACCAAATCCAAGTCTTCCACTGGTCTTGTTGATCAATATCTAGCTTTTACCAACTTGTATAAGTCTTCCAAATCTTCCCTATCAAAACTTTTAATCATTTGACTAAAGATCCTGTACATTTGAGACTTTCCATCAGCTCTCATTATTTGATAATAGCTTTTCGTTCCTTCTTTGTGAATCTTCCAGCCAACAATCTTTGGATACTTAGTAGCTAAAGGTACAACATCAATTGCAACCTCTTCTTCATTTGGAATGACTTCCATTAGACTTTGAAGCTCTACTGTATCTTTATCCTCATCCACCTTCTGCTTCTTAGTACTCTCTTGTTCTAACTCTTCTCCTGCTCTCTTTGAACTACCTTCCACCAAGTCTATTCTAAAATATACAAACATGTTTTGTTAGCCTCAAAATAATGAGTCGAACAATGGAAGTTCGTTCATAACTATATTAGGTCTCAGTCATTAAATAATTAATCTTTGTGCTTCCAACCTTCTATGTTTTTAAGGTAGGTAATCATGGTCTTCTTCTGTTGAATTTTAGTTGGTGGTTTGTTCCTCTTCTTTTCTACTCTTTTAGCTGCAAAATGCTTTCTTCTTTGCTCTAGGAGTTCTTTAAACAATGTGACTTTTTATTCAGTTGTGAACTGCTCTTGTTCTTCAGCTTGCAGTCTTTGAGCCAACTGGTAATCAACATCAACCTTAGCCTGAATATCATCCCATTCTTCAGTCAAGGCTACATTGGCTTCATCTTTTCCCTTGTAAGTCTTTCCTCTTCATCAAATTCAGCTTGTAATTTTGAAGCAATTTCTTCATCAAAACGGATTTGATCTTTCTTCTTCAAAGGCTTCTTAGGTTCTATCATTTTCTCTTTGCCTTTGTCCTGAACTTTTTCCTGTGATGGTTGTGAGGAAATTGTTATTGTATTTGTAGATGTACCCAACTCAGTAATGACAATTCATTTCCTTGGAGTTGAAATTGTAGCAGTTGTTGTAGTTGTAGCAGCACTAACCTTTGTACTGGCAGCACTAACTGGTACACTTGGCTCTTCTACAACATAGAATTTACCTTGGGTTTTACACTTTTCAAATCTGCAAGTGCTTGAGCCAAAGTAATTTCATAAACAGTCAAATTCACATCTTTAGTAGCAACTTCTTGTTTTGCAAACACCTTATCACCAGTCAAATTTTTCACATCAAACATATTAGTATCATCTTGATCATTAACCAGGGTAATGTCTTCATCAGCATCAATAGCATTTATCCTCCCTTGTTTGGATGCATCATCACCCAAACTTTCTTCATCTCTAAAGGATTCTACCCTAGTTGTAAGACCAACTTTGTATAACATTTTAAGCCCATGAGTTCTTGACCTCTTTTTCTGTTCAATCTTCTTGACCCTCCTTTTCAAACTAACAATCTCCTTCAGCTTGTTAGTGTCGTTGCCTTCTCCAAATCAAGAACTCTTGTTTGTAAATTGATACATAGTTTCATCAATTCGTTAAGTTTTAGACTATCCTCACCACTTTAAAGTGTGTTAGCTCTTGCGAGCCGTAAATCATTGGAATGTTTTAGAATAACATTCTCAAACCTAGTTCTTGAGCTAAGTAGTAATCCCCCATGGTTTGTCTTGGCTCCTAGGACCACCACCTGAAGTAGTTCCAATGGGAACATAGATCCATTTAGTGACTGTTCGCCTCACACTTTAGGTCTATAGCTATTGATTACCACATCTGCTCTACTTCTAAGCTAGAAGCAGTAGTGGCAGCCCTCACCAAACTATCATCTAACTCCTTATAGACAGCCTCATTTGCTACATGTTTAATATGAACCACTGACTGATGTATCTGTGTAATCCTTCTCTTTTGGCTCCTAGGTTTGTGTTTTCTTTTTGAGGTTGAGATGTTAATGGTTAATAAAAGTGGTGGTGTTGATGAGGATCATTATTTTATGTGGGATTTGCTGAATCCTTTACCCAATTTGCTTTGAATATTGTTTGGAAAAATGGTGTTTCCTTCCTAAAAACTTTCATACCTTCTCATATTCCTAAATATCTTCTTAGTGTGAGAGGGTGCAATATATATTCTGTTGTGAGTAGGCATCCCTTTAAGTTGTTTATCCAAAAAGACTTGTATAAACCTTAGATACATAAAAAATTTGCCCACATTATCCAAGTTCTTCACCATACTTTTAAAAATGTATTTTGAAAAGTTAAACTTCTGGTTTGTTGCTAAGAAGATAATAGCAGATGTCATAGTGCTACTAAACTCATTCCATGCAGTAGTCTTAGAACTTAGGCATTATAAAATAGTATGAATCAGAAATTTCCATTGTGGGAAAAAGAATGCCTTATAGAAAGTAAGCTTCTGTGAAATTTTCTCATACCCCGTCAGTGTAAGCTGTTTAAAGAGGATAGAATTGGGTAGACAATCAACACCTTCAACATCTTCTAGTTGAAGATCTCTTCTCACAGTTGATTCAGTTATGATTATCTTCTTTCCATCCACTAGGGCTTGTAAATGTACTTCCCCATTAACAGTTTTGGTTGTGTATTCTTTTTTGAGTTTTGGCTTTGACAGTAGACCAGGACTGTTCTATGCACGAAATATATATAGTGGGATTGATCGTTAGTGCATATCTTATAGGATTTGCATTCAGAAAATCCACTATCTGCTAAAACCCTTCACTTTCTACAAGTTTTGACAAAAATACGACCAAATTGTGAGTATCTGCAAACTTTAGATCCGCCATTTGTGTTGGATTTTGATGATGAATTATAAAATTGAGTTAGGGTTTGTGATTAGAGAGTATATGAGTGAATGAAATCGATTAATGAGTGATTGAAACCCTTAATCAAAATATTTATGAAAATACCCTCAACAGCATTAACGTTCATCTAGCAGTATTAAGTTATGCCTAGCAGCATTAACTTTCAACAGCAGTAGTAAGTTTATGCCTGACAGCATTAACTTTCAACAGCAGTAGTAAGTTTATGCCTAGCAACATTAACTTTCACCGGCAGTTGTAAGTTTATGCCTAGCAGCATTAACTCTTAGTCACCAGCATTAACTCCAATTCCATTCCAAACACTCTATCTGTTTTTAATATATTCAACTCTCTTTCTGTTTTTTAACTTACCACTTCTCTCAATTCTTTTACTCACCAAATCACTCTGTCTATTTTTATTCCACACAACTCTCTTTCTATTTTTATTCTCACCAATTCACTCAATTCTTTTTCTCACCAAAACTCTTTGTCTATTTTTAATATATTCAACTCTTCCATCATCAATCTAACATTTTCTTTTCTTTTTCTGCAAAATGTTAGTCCAAAAACCAAGAAAACATAATCCATAGCAATTTTCACAATAATCACAGTATTAATTATACATAACAGTATTAATTATAATTAACAGTAGAAACTCAGCAGTATTAAGTATAACTAGCAGCACTAATTATACTTAACATCAGAAACTTTTAATGACATGAAAAACAATACTAATTCATACGAAACTCTACAAAAACATAAAGAGATAAAAGATTTTATGGATTTAGCATTCCAATACTAGCAATCAAATATTCACACCTACTTACATCAAAAGCTTTTGTAAGTAAATCTGCAACATTCTTGTCAGTATGGATTTTAACCATTTGAATCAACTTCTTTCATTGCAATCCCTGATAAAATGATGTCTATTCTCTATATGCTTTGTTTTTGAATGAAAAATAGGATTTTTAATTATGCAAATAGTACTGTTATTGTCAATAAAGATCTTGGTATACATAAAATTGTAACCATAAAATTGTACCCATAATCAAGTAGTTGATTTTGAATCCAAAGCACTTGTCCACAACAACTACAAGCAGCCACGTACTCAGCTTCTGTTGTGGAATTTGCAACCACTGTCTGTTTCTTGCACTTCCATGATATTAATCTACTTCTAAGGAATTAACAACATCCAGTTGTAGATTTCTTATCCTAGCTTGCTCCAGCATAATCACTATCAGTGTATGCTACCAAATCAAAAGGAGAATCTTTTGGATACCAAAGGCCCAACTTTGGTTGACCTTTTAAGTACCTAAAAACCCTTTTCACAGCATAAAGATGTGAAACCTTTGGATTGACTTGGTATCTAGTACAGGCACTTACTGCAAACATGATGTCTGATCTTGAAGATGTAAGATACATCAATGAACCAATCATTGACCTATACATATAAACATCTACTTCTTAGCCATCTTTATCTTTGAGCAGAGGCTTTTAAGTTTCCATTGGTGTGCTTGCAGTCTTGACTTCTATAAACCTAGATTTCTTTAGAATTTCACCAACATATTTATCTTGACAAATAAATATGCCATCCTTCTTCTGATGCACTTGTAATCCTAAAAAGAATGTAAGTTCTACCATAGAACTCATCTAAAATTTCTCATATATCAACTTCTCAAATGTATTGCACAGCTACTTCTTTGTTGAACCAAAGATGATATCATCCACATAAACTTGGACTAGCAAAATATCACCTTTGTACCTTTTGATAAATAAGGTCTTATCAATTTTCCCTTTTTGAAACCTATTGTCCAACAGATATGTCGACAAAGTTTCATACCAAGCTCTAGGAGCTTGATGTAGTCCATTCAGTACTTTTTATCAAACCATGTACACTTAATCAGGAAGACAGGATTCTTAAACCCTGGTGGATTGACATACATACATCCTCTCTTTAAATCTTTCCATAGAGAAAAACACTTTTTACATCCATTTGATACACCATAAAATCTTTAAGTAAAGCATAAGCTAAATATAGCCTAATTGCTTCAATTCTTGCAACAAGGGCAAAGACTTCATCATAGTCAACCCCTTCTTCTTGTGTATGTACCCTTGAGCAACCAATCTTGTTTTGTTTCTTATCACAATTCCTCTTTAAACCTTTTTATTCCTGAGGACCTATTTAGTGCCTATAGCCCTTTTTCTATTTGGTAAATCCACTAAAGTCTAAACTTCTTGTAACTTGAATTGTAGAAGCTCTTCCTGCATAGCCTCTGTCACACCCCGCCAAGGCGGAAACGCGAGGCATAAACAAGAATGGATTTCATCACAACACATGGTGTCTATATAGAGAATACTAAAATGAAAACTAAAGTAAAGCAAAGACACAAAGTGTCATAAAAATACCCAAAACCTAATGGTGTCTTATTAATGAAAAGAGGTTTCCGCAAAAAATGACATGCAAAAACATATCCAACCAATTCATGCAACCGCATTTTTATCAAACAGGAAACAAAAATATGACTCAATCATCCTACGGTCTCTTCGTAGCCACATTCGCTCTGTCTTAGCGACCCATGTAAGCCTCACCTGAAAATGAAGCTAAAACTCAACAAAAGTGTTGAGCGAGAATTCGATAGTTTAACAGACATACAATAATAACCAAAACTTTCAATTACCTGTTGCAATTAACAAAACAATTCATGAAAACAAATAACAACAACGGGACGAAACGTGCCTACGATCCACAATCATACCAACTACATTTGTGCGCTACATGGACTCATATTAGCTCACGCAGTCTTACCACCGTCAAACCTCGTTTTGCATATTGGGATCCACAAAACCAAACATATCATATCGTAACACAACGGGACAGAACGTGCCCATGATCCAATACACATAACTACAGAAAGCTTAAAAACATTTTAACACGACGACAAGCATCATTCTCACCCCAAAATAACATGAGAAAAAGAGGCTATGAAACTCACATTTGCTTAGCTTTCCAAAAAATTTCAACAAAAAGCTTCACAAACAACTAGCACAAATCTAAACAACAAAATAACTTGTGTTACACGCTACTAAGCCAAAAGCTTAAGCAAATGAAAACAATCATATATGTAAGTCTAAGGTGTTTAGTTACCCTCATGGGTCACCCCGACACCATGCCCGACATTAACCAATTCGTTTACACATTATTTCAAAGTCTTACAATTTACCCGAAAACGCAGAATTTTGACCTCACTTTACCATTTTCTAAACCAAACCTACTGAGCTTTATAAATTCTACCAAAACTCACAGGTTAAATACCATGTGTATACTAACTCCATGATGTTTCCACTAATTTATTTCCCTTCTTAAGTGCCTCAAATAAAATCAAACTTTTAACTACTCAGTTTTGGATCTGATCGCACACTAAAACGTTTTGACCTAAAAACCATACATAGACTCCTAATTAGAATCTTTACTTTGGGGTATTTCTAATAGACACATAGAACTAAACTCATGTAGAAGGGATAAGCTAAATTCGAATTTTAAGTGGGGGTTTTACACCTCGTAATCTGACCTAAATCTGACTCGTATTTACTGTTTTGACAACTTTTCTTGCAACCAATGTTTGACTGACTTCCCGACCTCAAAAACCTTCGAGGCCGGATGTTCTGGAAACTAGACTCTCTGTGCTACGTCATAGACACTGGAAACCTAACAAAATATATTACCATCATTGAGATATCAGCCAAACAACACAGCCCTAAATTCTGCCCCAATCTAAATCAAATTCTAACGCTGAAGTTAATTCTAACAATTCACCCAAAAGCTTTCAATAAACACAAATAATTGCAATAAGATTAAACATCATTATTTATAGATTCTCAAACCCTAATTCCCATCATAATATAATAAATACATGAATATAATATTAATAACTAACAAGATTAAATTAAAACTTACCATAAGAAGCTTGATAATTTCTTCACAAAAGCAAAAACCCTAATTTTTTATCTCCTCTTTTCTCTTTGTTCGACCGGTTATACCAAGGGGGAAGGGTTATGGGATTTAATGTGTATTTTATAGGCCCCAACTAATTATAGATAAAGTCTAATTAGAGTTTGTTTCCTTTTAAAATTATTTTTCTTCTAAAATTCGTTTTTTACTATTCATGTATAAAAAATATTTTTATTTATTTATTACTTAATTAATTGCTTTACCTTAAGTTTTTATAAAAACCTAAGCTTATTTGAGTATACCTTTTTGCGTAAACGCACTTTAATAAACCTTTAAAAATAATTAACTTTTTATTTTTATTAATCCTAACTTTCCAAAAATAGGAATTTCATTTCTCTCATATCCTAACTACTAAAACCTAATCTTATCTTAAATCACTAACACAAAATTACATATATGTATAATTACTTACATAATTAACGCGAAACCGCTTCAATCATCGAAATCATTTCCTTGTTACCAAAGGTGAACGAAATGAATTCCACAAAATCCAACACAAATCTAATCCCAATGAAATGATCACGCTCAATGGATTGATTATCCAATCTCACATATCCTACACAAACACATATAAACACGTATAAACACATATAACACATAACCCACACATTGCAACAGATACATAAGTCAACACTAATAGTTTGACTAACCTGCTCAAGTCATGGTTGTCACAGTATCCCCACCTTAAGAAAATCTCGTCCCGGGATTTAACTACTCGAGGCATTAGCACTATCGACAAAAAACTGAAGACACTTAGACTTATTTGATCCTTGCGTTCTCAAGTAAGCTCAGGACCACGCTTCGAATCCCAACGAACTTTCACTATTGCTATCATACTACGCTTTTACTCATGACCTCTCAGTCCGCAACATCAACGGTTCCTTGATAAAACAAAGAGTCTTGTCAACCTTAATCTCGACTAACTTCCACAATCCGAATCCAACTGCTAATGACTTTGCTTACCCCCACAAGGGTGCAATTAGCAACACGACAACCCCAACGAAAAAACATCACTACATTAAACCTCACTCCTCCTAGAGAAAACTTATCAAACCCTTAAGTTGTTGTAACAGCTCGATGTTTTAAATCTAACCCCGCAACTCATCAAACAAGAACTGTCTTGAAATTAAGATATAAGATGTTACAAAGCTCAACGTATCTAAAGAATCTACGAAAATTCAGGTTTACTTAAACTTTCAGCACCTCCCAATCTAATTTCTGATACTCAGCTCATAAGATAGAAATTCTCAACCGAACTATAGGCCCAATCCATCCAAGGATCTCAAATGGTCCTACTAACCGGTCTAACTTGTCTCTACAATGTTACTACAACCCTTCGCAGGTGAGACGTCAACCACACCATTAACCGTACTAGCATTAATTCATAAAGTTTCCCACATAATATCAAGCTAACTCTTCTGACAATATGGCTGCCGTCAAGGCCTTTCCATGGTATTACCACTATCTTGTTTGGGTTGTTCTTGTACAAATCGATCCATCAACTCACTCTCTCCAGTACGGGCCCATAAAACGGTAACCTACATTCCTTTCCACACAATGCTTCAAGTGAAGCACATCTCATACCCGAAAGATAATCCCCACCTTAGGGAAAAACTCATCTCACGAAAGATAAGTATCCCAACTATCTCTAACATCCACAATACATGTCCTAAGCATAGCTAGAAATGGGGTGACTTAGTCAGTCCATTGACTACACCCAATCGCACTGTATCCACTACTCAAACTTGGTAACTTGACAATAACATCTTTAGTTATCCTTTCTCACTTCTACTCGGATAACTCAGGTTGTAGCAACAATCCTGAAGACCCTTGATACTCAACTTCCACTCTCGAATACGCTAAATACTTGCTACCGCAACTAGCTATATTTTTCTTCATACTCGACCACCAATTTGAAAACCTAAGACCACACTAAGTTGCATCCGCTTCAGGATGGATAGAATACTTTATCGTATACGCCTCTTCAATAGCCAATATGAACCACTCTCCACCTCTTTTCACACTCGTTGGTCCAAGCCACGCAACATCTTATGTTGACACGTTCTTTGCTTTGGACATCTTATTTTACACCACCAACATCCTTTTCTCGATCTTAGCTTGGATCGTCATACGTCAATCCAGAACTCATTCTTGGCTTCACTCTTTTTCCTACTCCACGATTCAACAACCACATTTTCCTTTCCCAGATGGTACTTGGCCTTGAAACCATACTCACTAAATAACTTCATCCATCGACTCTGCCTCATGTTCAATCCTTCCGATTGAAAGTGTGTTTGAAACGTTCATGATCCATATAGATCACTCTCCACGTCTCGTTCACTTAATGCCTCTAGCATTATAGTGCAAAACCTATCACGTTAGTCATATAATCCTTTATAAGATCCTTCAGTTGTCGCGACGTACAAGCATTCACCTTCTCCCTTTTTCCAAACATGCTTCCAAATCCTTACTTCGTGCGTCATATTATACTACGAAATCGTTTGCTCCTTCCGGCAATGCCAAGATCGGCTCATTACCCATTTGATTCCTTCCACATCTAGATAGCTTCCACGTTGTTGGAAAACTTCATGTACATCTTCTCTTCCTTCAGTGTCTCCACGATCATCTTCACGTGCGACTCGTACTCCTCCTTAGACTTCGGGTCGGTTTAAAATATCGTCCGAATATATACGTTAACTAGCTTGTCTATATACGGCCATGCACACCCGGCTCATTAACTCCATGAAAACCGCTAGTGCATTGGTTAACCCAAAAGGCATAGCCGTAAACTTGAACGTGTCCATTACGCATCCTAAAAACAATCTTAGCTACGTCATCCCCGTGCACCCTCCATTGGTGACATTACATACGAATTTTCTATCTCACTCTACTCGAGATAATCTATGCACATTTCAAACTACTCACCTTTCTTCCTACCAAGCAATACAGACGCTTCCCACAACTAAAAGGTACTAAATCAAAAGTAAAACAAAAACTCTCCAATTCCAACTTGGGATTTCGAATAATTCCATTCGCTTCGCTACTATTAGTCGCACCACTCAGAAGATATGACCTACCATCAACTCTAGAATCACGCCATGAGCAAATACCAAACTTCACATGCACCAATTGGTATGGACCCAAAAATCACACAATCCCAAAAGTAGAAACAACCGAATATAAATATCGACATAACGAACGAACTTCAGACCTAACAAACGCATCAATGATGCTAGAGACACCCAATGAATAATACCACGTACCACGACCCATTAATTAAAAGATTAAGAACCTTTGTACCAAAACCGACTTTTTACCCAAGGAAACTTTCCCTCATAACCTTATACCAATCATTTTAAAACAATAGAATCGCCTTAGTTAGTAATGCCAATAATTTTAAGTGTAAAAATAAATTTAAATAAAATTTTCATAAACTTATTTTAATTATGATTTTATAAAAGAAATCAAAAGATGGTTAAAACAAATGTGTTGCATTTTATTTATATAATTTATTTTCGAAAGAAGTTTTTAACACCTAAACGATATGATATCGACTACAACAAAATTATTTTGAAAAGGAATTTATGACTCGCAACAAAAGACATCATGATAGCAAAATAGACTCCTAAAATACCTTAAGGATTCCAATACCAAAATGTTAATTTATTTGAAAACGAACACGACATGAACTCTTGCAAACCAAACTAACCATGAGAACTAAAGGTCATAGAACCAAACCAAAGAGTATCGCCACCTTAGACAAGGGGACCAATCAAAACGCCGAACGAAGGACATAGAACACCAGTTCTATGATAACACCCTAGAATACCAACACGAGCGTTGGATATCTCAACGGACAACGAGCTAACGAACCAACTTAAGAATCGCGACACCACACCAAACAGTACCGAGGTATCCACAAACGATAGATAAAGGGAACCTTACCATCTATGCACCATCAATATAATTGCCAATCGTTAAGAAGACTCTTAAGAAACCACATATCCATCCTCAACAGATCACACATCACAAAATCTACACTACCTTTACATAACGTATCCAAACTTACATCCTTATTTAATACATACAAGCATCAATGATCATTGCAATCAACGTCACAATCCACGTGTGTGTGGCCTTTATATTATGTTTCGTGACCATAAATTAATAAATTGCACCTTTTGCACACGGTACTTAATTCCAATACCACACAGTCCATCTCAATGATAACACACATCTACCACATAGCACTTAATAATAATGCAAATATAACTCAAACATAATAATCCATCTAACGAACCATAAAATCCCAATCGACTAAACGAAACAGAAGTCACATCGCGACCCAAAATATAAAAGCAATCCTCGATTATAGCAACGCATCAAGGTAGGAAACGAAATAAACTTATGTTGGGCCTCACTTGGGTTTGACTTTTCTCTCTAAAAAGTCACCCAACTTCGCGGGTCATTGAGTAAACAATCTCCTCAACGATATCCCTAAGGGTAGGGAAGAACATTACTAAAAAGAATAACAAAGGTATATACTATTAGATCCCCATTATGAAAAAGTATATATTTTATATATAATAGAGTAAATCAAAAATAAGAGAATTCAAGCTTATAGAATACGGAAATCTAACAGTATATACTTACACAAACTACTTATGCCCTAAATGCATCTACTTCCAGGACTCTAGGTTAAGTCCTAGTTCAACCACCTAATTCTCTATAACCTTGCCTGATATAACCTATATTCTTCACATACATTAATAAACCCAATTACCCGCCAAGGCGGAAACGCGAGGCATAACATGAAAGATATTAACATAGCACATGGTATCTTTATAGAGGAATACTAAATAGTGTAATAAATGCAAAGACACAACGGTCATGATAACATCCAACAAAAAAATATCCAACGACCAAATATGAATGATAAGGATTACCATCCATACAAGTCTTACAATATCAAAACAAAGTCTAGAAATCAAATCAACATATTGCTCAAATAAAACGGCATAGCAAAATCATAGATCTTCAACTTGCATCTATGGTCTCACTAGCAACTCTCCTAACATCAATTTCGATCACCTGAGTTACCTGAAAACGATGCTAAAACACGTCAACACTAGGTTGGTGAGATGCCATAGGTTTTAGACACCAACCTCAAAACATTTCAAAACAACTCCAACATTTCTGTGATAAAGATAAACAGTTTTATGGCCAACCATCGAATATCACAGTAATAAAACATCTAATACTCAAGCATCGTTTTCACCCCAATGAAAAACCTTAGAAAAGATAGGGGCCATGACACTCACCTCATGCTAGCTTCCAAAATCCACAAATACTTCACAGAAATTCACGAACAATCTAAACAACATAAACACACAATAAGTTACCATCAATTAGGCATTCAACCCAATATGATGTAACCTCAACTATGATGGATTCACAGTAATAAAACATCACATACTCAAGCATCATTTCCACCCCAATGAAAAATCTTAGAAAAGATAGGACTATGACACTCACCTGTTTGCGCAGCTACAAGCAATTCAAACTCCTTCCTTAACAACTATACACAATAAAAGCTCATGTTACAAACGATAAGCTAAACGCTTAATCCAATAAACAACCCTAATATGGACTAATATCATCTATACTATATGTAAAGACTCTCTACCATTATTTTATATCTTCATTATATCTTTTATTTACTTTCTACTTTCATTTTAAACACTTACAACTTTCTGCTCAAATGCAGAATTTTTACCTAACTTGCACGACTTAAAACCCTTACCAAAATGAATCCACAATTCCCAAAAAAATTCACACATGACCCCACATGTGTATACTAATATCATCCAGAAGCCCATGCATTCATTCAACCCATAAGTATACCTTTGAAAATCAAACTTACAAACTGGTCAATTTCGGGTCTGATTGCACACCAAAAAGTTTCGACATAAAAACCGAACTTAAATTTCGTTTTAGCCTTAGCCCTTTTGGGGTTTCTTAATAGACATATAAAAGTTACTTTCTGTTGAAGGGCTTAATTTAAAAAACTTCTTAAGTAGGGTTTTCACCTCACTTAAGTTGACTCAAAATTCGTCTGAAAACACAGTTTTGACAACGAATCTTGTAACCCTTATTTAATAGACTTCCCGTCTCAAAAAACGTTGAGGCGATATTATTGAAAAGTAGATTCAAAATCCTTCAGTTTAAAAAAAAGAATCATGTCGTTTGCATTCTCCATCATGGAGATATTCGTCCAACAATCTGACCTAAATTCTGCTCATTAATTAAACACCAAAACGCATAATTCAAGCCCTAATTCCTCATTAAAACTCATAACCACTTACAATTTTTTTAATTAACCCTAATCATTAATACACTATTAATTAAAGTATACCTAAACCCCATAATTAAGAAAAACCTAATTAAATTTTATGATAAAACTTAATCCAACATGTTTAGATTACATAAATTAACATGATAACTAAAAAAGATTAAACTAGGAATAAATTATTACCTAATAACTTGGATAAAAAAAACTTTTTTTCTTTATCTTGAAGATTCGGTCGACCAAGGAGAAGGGGGAGAAAAAAATCTGTATTTTCTAATCCTTGGTTTGCTAGGGTTATGGGATTTATTTTGTATTTATAGGCCCCAATTAATTATAGATAATATCTAATTAGAGTTTGTTTCCTTTTAAAACTCTTTTATAAAAACCTAAGCTTATTTGCACATACCTTTTTGCTTAAACGCAATTTACTAGACTTTTAAAAATAATTAACTTTCCAAAAATACTTTTCATTTACAAATTCACTTTCTATATATTGAAAGTTTACCAAAAACTCTCATATTTTAATAAACTCATTTCTTTCACAAATGACACGCTTCACATTTTAATCCAACACCTAGACAACCACTTATTAACCAAAACAATTCTTTCAAAATACTAATTCAATTCCATCATCACTATAAGTGATAAAAATGAAATTTCTCCATCAAATAACTCATTTCTCTTAACTTAACCTCTAAAACCTAAACTTATCTTAAATTACTAACACAAAAATACGTATACATATAATTACTTACACAATTAACGCGAAACCGCTTCAATCACCGAAATCATTTCCTTGTCACCAAAAGTAAACGAAATGAACTTCACAAAATTTTAACACAAATCCAATCCCAATGAGACGATCACGCTCAATGGATTGATTATCCAATCTCACATATCCCACACAAACACATATAAGTAAAAACAAAAGAATATCCATTTCGTGAGTACATACCTAAAATCCCGTACCCTCAAGCTTTAAAAGTGGATCATTCCCACTTAAACTGTATCGTTAAGGAATCTTAAGTCATGTTGTTATTAATCGATATAACCACTCGTTATATTTAAAGGCCGAAAGGATTTGTAACTTGTGAAATCTTTATTCTCTAAACTTGTAAACACTATCCTAAACACTTCATTGTCATAGTGATCATTCCCTAAACAAACATACTTTAATCATTTGCTTGAATCATCCTTTTATTGCTTTCTTTTCAATATTTAATTTATGTACGTTTTGGTTAATTTGATCCGTGACAATCATATTAACCTTAGCACCTTAATTACAAATTGTGAAAACTTCAATTCCCGTGGAACGACCCGGACTTACCTAAGCTATACTATACACGAAAGGGTATACTTGCCCGAGTGTTGTATTTTTAGTAAAAATTGGTATTTCTGGTATTATAAATTTAAAGCTTGCAAAACACACATCAGTACCACCCAACTTAGTGCATTAGCCGATACGGGGCCCAGTGCAAGTGTTATGTCATACTCGCTTTATCAAAATATTGGTTTGTGTAACCCACGACCATATCACTCCTATTTGACCATGGCCGACAACACTCAAGCTAAAGCGACGGGGGAAGTTAGGAATGTGCGGATACAAATTGGCTACCAAGGTTACTTGGACGATTTCTTAGTTCTTGATATATTACAGTTGACCGTAAGCTACTACTCTTGCTTGAACGTCCATTCTTAAGGACATGTGGTGCATTGATGATGACATCAAATAACGTCACTTTTATAGCATCATTTATCCCATGTAAATAACCTATTTTGTATAATTATTGCAAAGAATTATTACTTAATCGTTTGTATTTAAAAATTGTAGTAATAATAGAGTACTTGGTGAAGATTAGCTAAAAGGCACGCATTTTGGAGCTTAAACAAAGAAATATGAAGAAACTGACTTTGACATCCTATACGCCATATCCATCAAGGAAGATACATCGTATCTATGCCTGAACTTCACAAAAGACCACGAAGGAACAAAGATCAATACGCCGTATCCAAAGGAATTCTATACCCCGTATTCTAGATATAGTAATAAAATATTCTGGAAGATATCGAACGTGGTTCCTAGTCCAAGAAACCCCTGATACTCCGTATCCAACACATTCGATACGCCGTATAGACCAAATTTCAGACTCCATAAATAGAAGACCTAAAAACGGGTTTTCAATGTGCTTGATCATATTTTTGATACCCTAACCACAAAAGTCGATTTTCAGAAGACAAGAATAGCAGAAGAGGTCAAGCAAAGCTATTAGTTCCATAGGAAACACCTTGTAATCTCCTATACTCTAGTAATCGTTTGATTTTTGGTATCATTCATTTAACTCGGTTAGTTTACCTTGGTTGGATTATTACTCTTTTATTGATTATGATGTTTAAGGTATAATACCCTTAGGTATTAGCCATTATTATAAAGATTTGAATGTTTGGTTTATTTATATCGATTGCTTAATTTATCATTGAATGCTTATTTATGTTTATCAACTTATACTTGTTTACGTGCTTTTGTATGTGACCTATCATTCAATTGGATCTAATGATACAGACAAAATTAGCTAGATGTCGGGATGGCTCTACATATAGTGATTTACACAAATAGACCAGTAGGATCACAAATAACGACATATCTTTGCCTTTAGATTAGTGAGCTTAGTTGGACCGGCAGGTGACCATTGGGATCAACGAGTACGTTCTTAATTAATTAGTAAAGACTTGGTTAGTGGACTACTAGTGTATAAATCACCATTAAGCAGTACACGGGTAAAGTCTTTGATGTGTCGTTGTGTGGTGTTAAATTATGATTCAAGTTTTAAATTTATATTTTGCCGACTTAACCAAAAACAACACTTTAACGGGTAGTGTACCCGGTCGGTGGGAGTTTCATGGTAAGTATGGTGTCAATCACTAAGAGCGAGGAACACTTTCAATTTATTAATACTTTGATTTTTCTAATCTAAGTTAGTCTAATCTTTGCTAAACCTATGCTAAACCTACATTAATCCTAAATCTAATGGATAAGGGGGGTTTTTAGTCTGAGAGACTGGCACGAGTTTGGTGGTGACTAAAACAAATTCAAGACACTAAAACATACGCAAGCAAATTAACAGAAGATAAAAGAGCGGTCTAGCCAAATATAAGAAAACTGTATTAACCATTATTAATCCAATCAGAACGTTGGTTTGTTTATTAGTGCAATGATTACTTATCTTGAGGCGGCATATCATTCTTAAGACTTAGGCGTTACTTCTTCCTAAAACCTAGACACGTAGAATCCTATCACAATTAAACGCATCCGCATAAAGTGTAACACCACGATAATTCACATAGCAGCGAAAGCTAAATTGGGGTATTACTTCATGTATCAACAGTCATAAACATAGAAAACGACTCATAAAGAGACGTTTTGGAAAATTTAGTTATCATTCAATATATATCAGAGTTTTACAAAAAGAGGTCCCAAAACACATATAAAACATAAGGATCAAATGATAACAAGTTTGGATGCCTTCAAGTCCATGCCACTCCGTGCCTTAGATTTGCTTAATTACCTGAGATAAACATGTTAAAAGGGTCAACACAATGGTTGAGTGAAATTCACAGGTTTACAATATAATGGTTGAATACAAGTTAACGTAAATGGTAATAATTGCAACGAATACAATTATCATGGAAAACAATATTATTGCACCCTCAAACTTTAACATGGAAGTCATATCAATGACATTTAAGGAACAAATGTCCTTTTGGAAAGGTAATTTGCTAAATTACCCACTATTTCTCAAATATAGTGCGCTTGGTTACCTCACTGGTAAACACAAACGGGTTCGTCAGTCCCGATAGATCTATCCACAATATTCGCGTTCACAAACAAGTGATTAATGGTTCATAATATAAAGATATTGGCAATGGAGGTAACTTAGGCAATAATATATCAGGATAGAATACAATTAGAAAATACTTGTATTCATGGTTTATGACATGTATCTCCCCCACGGGGTTTGGAAAAACATATAAAGGTGGGACTATGAACTCACCTTAACAGGGAAATCTGATTGACGTCAAAAGTGACTCAAATGGAAATAAACGGCTTCATCACGCAACCTTGGGTAATATGTCAAGTCTTAGTTCGATTGTTTATATTTCAAAACTTTATTTCATAACGTTTAACGTAAATATTAATTTGGTTTATTAACTTGTGAAAATATCGTATCACTATTCGGGCTATCATAATCCAGAGGTCATGTAGTAAACGTTTGAGGAGCTAGGACACTTTAAATCGTAAATCCAGCAACTCATCAAAACGTCTACCCAAAGGAAAGTCCTCACATGAAATTCCCAATTAACTAGATACGTTATAGGTTTAAATGATAAGAATTTTATCTTTTCTTAAGTTTTCTTCAAACGCTAGTAGATGATAAATTATTTAAAATAATAACATAAGTATTGTTTTATGATGTTTTGATCGTTGAATGAAAGTATAATTGTCGGTTTTTAAATAAAATCAAGGTCTTATAATGTTTAAATTAAAGTTTTTAATTATTTACATATATAAAAATATTACAATTATACCCCTTAAGAAATTCAAAAATGCAATATATACCGCCATAGGTATATATTATTTTTACAATTTTTAAACCCCTTATACAATTTTATACATTTTAACCCTATTTTAAAAAGTTGGCAAAACATGTCCTTGTGGTTTTAAGTTTAGGTTAATTACATTTTTGGCCCGAAAAGTTTAATAGTTTCAAAAGTTATAATATATACCCCTCATGCATAATATGATTTGCATTTCTAGTCCAAATTCGTTATACTTTGTATTTTTAATCTCGAAATCAATTTGCAGCATATAGCTTATCACAATAAGCTAAAAATAGTTGGGTTTACAAGCTTAAAGCTTATGAAATGAGCTTATGAGCTCGAAAACTCAAAAAGGGTATGTTTGGTTTTGAAATCATAACCCAGAAGCTTATAGCTTTTAGGGTTTGTTTCTAGGCTTATAGAAATGACAAAGTAGCTTATTGGAATAGCTTTTAAGTTCAGATTATAGCTTATAGCTTTTAGGGTTTACAAAAATGGTTTTTAGGGTTTTAAGGGTGCGTTTGGTTTAGGAAAACCGAACGTGTAGGCTTATGGTTTAAGAGCTTATTTCATGAGATTATAAAAGGTGCATAGGAGCTTATTAGGATCAGAATAAGCTTAAGCTAGCTTATTATGGGAGTTCGCATGGATTAGGGTTTCAAAGTGGGTCATTTAGGGCTCAATTAGGGTTTAAGAGTTTCCAAAAGTGTTAAGCTTGTACAAATGACTTAATCAAAGCTTATAGATGATCTAAAACATATCAAGAGTTTATAGAACAAGTTGTAGGACTTACAAGAGCTCGAAATGGGTCTAAATGACTTGATATAACCCGAAAACTTTAGAGATGAATCAAGAACTCCTCTTTTACTTAGCTTGGCTTCTAAATAGCTTAAAGATCTTTCCTTCTCTTCTAGGGCTTGGCTAGAACATAGTTTTGAGGTAGTATTTAGCTTAATGGTGAGTTTATGGAAGCATGCATGTATGCGGCTATATATAGGGTTCGAAACTTGGAGTGGTGGCCAAGTTGTGAAGTGGTGGTGGCCAAGGTTTAGCAAGGTGACTATTAGAAGCTAGAAAGATAGCTTGGAGAGGTGTTAGGGGGTTGGAAGGGCTCGGTTCACCAAGGTGGTGACAAGGAGGTGACGAGGTGGCGGTATGGTGGTGAAAGGGTGGTGACTAAGTGGTTTACTTATAGCACAAGGTGGTGACAAGGTGTGGAAGGTGCTAGCTAGGTTAAGACTTAGTTTAAAACTAGTTAGGGGGTGTTGGGTTTGCTAGGGTTTCAGTTTAGGGTTAGGGTTAGATTAGGACGAGTGTGTGGAGTAAAATGGAGGGAAAATGGTGTTTAAATGTGGTACATTAGGGACTTGTAATTCATGCTAGAATGGTGGTACGAAATGCCTATAGATTTTGGAGGGAAAATGCTTAATTTGAATGTTGTGCATAATCGGCTTGTACCTAGGGCTTAAAGAAGTTATACTAGGGGTTTTGAGGGAAATATAATTCAAATATTATGCATTGTAACCTTGTATACATGCCTTATAAGTTTGTACTTTTGGTTTGTATGAAAACATTACATTTAATCGGGGTTTTGATATAAACGTTAACGTATAAATCCGTTTTATAATAAACGTTATGGATAATACGTTAAATAGATAACGTATGTGGTAAAAATGGATATTAGAACATATTGCTTGACATATTATAACGTTCACTTGATATAAACGTTGATGGAATTGGCATTGGTAGTTGCGTGAGCTCGTTTACTTTGGAAATGTAAGTTACGTTACATAATAGATGGAATAAAACAAAAATATTTTCGTGAAAATTGTTGTATTTAATATAATAGGTGGAAAATTACATTGAGGAAAATTATGGGTTGTTATAGTCTCCCATCCTTAAAGAAATCTCGTCCCGAGATTTAGTTGGATGTTGGAGTGATGTTTGGAAATAGATGTGGATACTTGGCACGAATTTGATCTTCACGCTCCCATATAAATTCTGGTCCTCTTTTAGAGTTCCATCTTACTTTGACTATAGGAATACGACTTTGTTTTAGTTGCTTGACTTCATGATCCATAATTTCTACTGGTTCTTCCACAAAATTGATTTTGTCATCAAGTCGAAGCTCTTTCATTAGAATGACGAGGGATTCGCCGGATAGGCATTTCTTTAGATTAGAAATGTGGAAGGTACTGTGGATATTACTGAGTTCTTCAGGAAGCTCAAGTGTGCATGCCACTGGGTCGACCCTTTTAAGGATCTTAAATGGTCCAATGTATCGGGGGTTAAGCTTTCCTCGCTTTCTGAATCGGATGACACCTTTCTGAGGTGACACTTTCAACATAACACGATATCCAACTTGGAATTCCAAAGGCTTTCGCCTTATATTGGCATAAATCCTTTGTCGGTCTCTTGCGGCTTGCAAGGGTTGTAGGATTTGTACTATCTTTTCGGTGGTTTCATGGATTATCTCTGGTCCCGTGAGTTGGACATCTCCAACTTTGGCCTAGCAGACAGGTGATCTACACTTTCGACCATAAAGTGCCTCGAATGGTGCTACCTTAATACTGGCATGGTAACTATTATTGTAGGAAAATTCTACCAGTGGTAAGTGTCTCTCCCATCTTTTTCTAAAATCTATAACACAGGCTCGAAGCATATCTTCGAGTGTTTGGATGGTTCTTTCACTTTGTCCATCAGTCTGGGGATGATATGCCGTACTCATGTCTAATTGAGTACCCAAAGCACTCTGCATTGACTGCCAGAATCTGGATGTGAAATGACTGTCACGATCCGAGATAATGGATATTGGCACTCCATGTCGTGAGACTATTTCCTTTATATACAACCTTGTAAGGGTTTCCATACTATATGTTTTTCTGGTGGGGATGAAATGTGTTGATTTAGTAAGGCGATCTACAATGACCTAAATTGTGTCATGTCCGCTTGATGTTTTGGGTAGTTTTATAACGAAGTCCATCATTATTCTTTCCCATTTCCATGTAAGAATCTCTGGTTGTATCAGTAAGTCGGATGGCTTCTGACATTCTGCTTTAACTCTAGAGCATGTCAAACACTAGCCGACATATTCAATGATGATTGCCTTCATATTAGGCCACCAATAGAGTTTCTTTAGATCCTGATACATCTTGTCAGAACCTGGGTGAATGGAATACTTCGATTTATGAGATTCATGCATGATTAAGTCCCTCGAACCACTAAAGAATGGTAACCAACTTTGATTCTTGATACAACGAGTTCCATCAGGACATACTTCAAATGCTTTGTCCATTCCTCGTAGGTTCTTAGCTTTGATATTCTCTTCTTTGATCGCCTCAGTTTGGGCTTCGAGGATTTGTGATGGTAATTTTGGGTGAAAGGTCATGACTAATGCTCTAACTCGGAGTGGTTTGATTCGTTCCTTCCGACTTAAGGCATCTGCTACAACATTTGCCTTTCTAGGGTGGTAGCGAGTCTCACAATCATAATCTTTGAGCAATTTTAACCAACGGCGTTGTCTCATGTTCAACTCTTTCTGATCAAGGATATGCTGAAGGCTTTTATGATCAGTGAACACAGAACACTTTGTGTCATACAGATAGTATCTCCAAATTTTAAGAGCGAACACTACAGCTCCTAATTCAAGGTCGTGTGTGGTATAGTTCTCTTTATGAGGCTTGAGTTGTTGGGATGCATATGCAATAACTTTTTCTCTTTGCATTAACACCGCTCCCAGACCTTGATGTGATGCATCACAGTAAATGACAAAATCATTGTTTCCTTCTGGTAATGCCAAGATTGGAGCTTCACAAAGCTTTTGTTTTAACAATTGGAAGGCTGACTCTTGGTCTTCTCCCCAGATATACTTATTTTTCTGGGTTAATTCAGTCAAAGGCTTTGCAATCTTCAAAAAACCCTCGATGAATCTCTGGTAGTAGCCGACAAGTCCTAAGAATTGGCGTATCTCTGTGGGTGTGGTAGGAGATGTCCAATCCTTGACTGCTTTAATCTTGGCGTCGGCTGTCAATTACGTGCCTAAGAAACTGCACGGTACTGATCCAGAAATCACATTTGGAGAACTTGGCATATAATTTCTCCTTTTTGAGTAATTCCAGGATTATTCTCAGGTGATCTTCGTGTTCTTCTTTGTTACGGGAGTAGATGAGAATATCATCGATGAACACTATCACAAATTTATCCAAGTATGGTTTACACATACGGTTAATGAGATCCATGAACACAGCAGGCGTGTTAGTTAAACCAAATGGCATCACTTAGAATTCGTAGTGTCCGTACCATGTTCTGAAAGCAGTCTTGGGAATATCTTTGTCCCTGACTCTCAGTTGGTGATAGCCTGATCTCAAGTTAATTTTTGAGTAAGTACTCGAACCTTGAAGTTGGTCGAATAAATCATCGATCCTGGGTAATGGGTAACGATTCTTTACGGTGAGTTTATTCAGCTCCCGGTAATCGATACACATTCTGAAAGATCAGTCTTTCTTTTTAACAAATTAGACAGGAACTCCCTAAGGAGAAGTACTTGGTCGGATAAAACCTCGGTCTGCTAACTCTTGTAGTTGGTCAGATAGTTCCTGCATTTCTAAAGGAGCTAATCTGTAAGGTGCTCGGGCTACTGGTGCCGCTCCTGGCATTAAATCGATTTGAAACTCTACTTGGCAAATCGGAGGAAGGCCGGGTAGGTCTTCAGGAAAAACTTCTGGAAATTCTCTAACTACTGGTATATCTTCCAATTGTCTCTCGTCTGTCTTCTTCTCCATTACTTGGGCTACAAAAATTTGACATCCCATGGATATATACTTTTTGGTTTTTATACAGGATATGAGGTTTAGTCGGGTTTTAATTTGATCACCTCGGATGTCAAAGTTTCACCGTCGATTGGGATGTGGATGATTTTCTCGTCACAGAGAATTCTAGCATGATACTTGGATAACCAATCCATACCAATGACGACGTCGAAACTACCGAGTTTAATCGGCATAAGGTTAATTTTGAAAGGTTGGTTTAACAAAATCAGAGTGCAACCCTGGATAACGGTATTAGTGCCTACTAGGTTTCCATCGGCCATTTCAATGTCGTAGGTGGTATCTAGTGTAATTGGTGGGATATTAAGCATAGAAGCAAGAGATATGGATACGAAACTTTTATCGGCTCCTGAATCAAATAATACTCTAGCTAGATGTTGGTTTAGAAGGAACGTACCCGTGACTACGTTCGGGTCTTGGTGAGCGTTCTTGTCCCTCAGCAAGTATGCTCTTCCATGGGCACTGTTGTTTGCTTTTGGGCACTGATTTTTGTAATGCCCTTTCTCTCCACAGGCATGACAAGTTACTGATACTGGTTGTAAGTTGCTTCCAGTGGCTGGCCCTTTGTTTCTGTAGTTTCTGGTCTGATGACCCACCTTGTTGCAAGTTTGACACTTGACAGTGCAAGGTCTTGTGTGATGCAGGGCACATATTTTACACAAGAGAAAGTTTCCAGCATACCTACTATTTTCAGTTGGGGTGGCAGCATAAGCCCTGACGGTTTCTTGCCTTCTATTCTGTTGTTGGTGGTGATCATTGTTGCGGTTGTTATTGTTGTTGTTACGGTTGTTTTGGTAGTTGTTGTTGGTGAAGGTTCTTCTATCATCAAACTTTCGTTTGTGATCATTGGTTCCTTGCACAAAATTGTGCTTTGTTACTTGATCCATTAACCTCTGGGTTATGGTAATGGCTTCCTCTAAAGTTTGAGGCTTTGAAGCGGTAACATTTCCTTCAATACTTCTGGGTAATCCCCCGATGAAGACTTCCATAAGTTTCTCAGAATTTGGTACCATAGTTGGACATAAGATTGCCAACTCCTGGAATCTTCTAATGTAAGTCTTGAGGTCATTCCCTTTTACAGTCAGATTGTAAAATTCATCTTCCATTTTCTTAACCTCGGTTCTGGGACAATACTTCTTTATTAAGAGCTTTTTAAATTCGGACCAGGAAATCTTGTAAGCTTCCTCTATTCCAATAGGCTGGGCGAATGAATTCCACAAGGATAAAGCTTCTTCAGTTAGAGTACTAGTAGCAAATTTCACTTTGCAGTCCTCTAGTTACTACAGTAGGAATTTCAGATTCTGTTAGTTCCAACCAGTAGATCGCAGTCCACATCCCCTTTCGTACCTTTGAAATTGAAAGGTTGGCAGTTCATAAACTCTTTGTAGCTACATTTTCTTGCTATAGGAGTTTCTCTTTGTCAGGTGTTCCTAGTGGTATTGTCAGTATTTGCCATGGTAGCAGCTTGTGCTTCTAGACCTGCAACAACACTATCAGCAACTAGTTTCTTGATGGCAGCCTAAGTCATGGGTGGTGCTACAGATGTTGATGTTCTCTTGGGAGCCATTCTATGAACATTTACAAGACAACACAAAATAAGAATCCATACAATGATATAGTCATATCACAAGTCTTTGTATAATAATCAAAATTTTCATACATAGTGATATTGAAATCATTTGACATAGATACTTATTTGATACAAGTTCTAACAAAGAAATACACATCCTTTGATATTACATTGCAGGATATAACAGAAAATTTTAGAATCTAAGACTTCCAGAGATGGGTACACTAATAAGCATCTGACTCATTAGGTTCCTCGGGGACTGGTTTACTTTTCAGTGGTCGCCGTATGATCCATAACGAGTTATCTAATTTTGCTAAGATAGACTCATCAAAGATCGTCTGGTTGTGGTGTAGTTGACCTAACCGATGATAAAGATCCTACTGATGAAGACGGAGATAATGAAATGGGTGATCCAACAGGAGGCTTAGTGTCTCTAGGTGGTGTAGGTGGGGTACAAAGGTTTGAGAAAACCTGATGGTAAGAGAACCATAGTAATCCCGGATACATAAAGATATGAGTAATCGTAATACAGGACATAGGATAGACAACCATGACATACATAAATCTATATCATGAAACAACGAGGTATAATGGAATCACAACTGCATTATGTCATAAATAACTTGTCTACATATTTTACATAACCAAAATTTGACAAGTGTTGATATTTATGCCACACATCCCGTGGTTGGATTCGAAACAAAAGCTGTAAATGACAAGGATCTAGTCTAGTAGTCTGGTGGTCCTCCCTTGTGGTTCTTGAGCTCATGGATCATGTCCAGAAGACTCTTCATATCTGATCGGTGGCGAACCTGGATATCCTCGATGAGCATTTCCAGAGTAGAAATCCTAACGCGAGCAAGAACAATCTCGTCGTCATGCCCCGTTTGCTTTCTCTGAAATCCAGCAATCTGGGTACGGGCTTCTTGAAGTTCGGTTTCTAGTTGGTCAAAATCTCGCTGTATGATTACTCGACCATTACCAAGACCTTCTATATTATCTTCCATTTTCTCAATGCGCTCAAGAGGGAGCTCATCTAAGTGATTCAAAATAGTTCCGATCTGTTCCTCATGGCGCTCCAGACACGTCACATGAGAACTCACTCCAATCTCAAATATATGATGTGGGGCAGAAGAATTAGTAAAGGAGAATGATAGGAAACGAGCTCGTTTCTGAGGTGGCACAATCTCCTCGAGAAGAAAGAAATCTCTGGGGTCAAACAGTGGTGATGGTGGTAACACTAGAGATGGAGGCAAAACGGTTGGTGGAGCAATAGGAGCTCGTGGTAGTAGAATAGGTGATTCATTACTAGTTACATTATATGCTTGCATGACCTTCATATACAGATCGTCATGGAAATGTAAGATGGCTAGTGAGGCTGAACGATCCTTAGATGAATCCTCTGAAGGGTAAGAAGAGGTGTTTTCTGGTGAGGCTGGGGAATAGTCCGGTGAAGCTGAGATATAATCCGGAGTGTTTGTAGAGGAAAAAGCATCCTTAACATCAGAATCAGATAGGATAATAATAGGGTGGATGGATGAAGACATAACTCTGTAACAACCCAGTGGTAAATAACATAAGTTATTTATATAATAGTTATGTATCATTTGTTAAACAAATCTCTTTACATACTATTTAGGAAATGTAGTGGTACGGAGGACTTTCTTGGATGGAAAATAGTTATAGTTTAGGTTTTAACCTTGTTCTCTATAACTCATGAGCTCTGGTGCCAATCTGTAACACCTTGATAATTCACATAGCAGCAGAAGCTAAATTGGGGGTATTACTTCATGAATCAACAATCATAATCATAGAAAACGACTCAAAAGAGATGTTTTGGAAAATTTGGTTATCATTCATTAACATATCAGAGTTTTACAAAAGGAGGTCCCAAAATACATTTAAAACATAAAGGTTGAATGATAACAAGTTTGGACGTCTTCAAGTCCATGCCACTCCGTGCCTTAGATTTGCTTAATTACCTGAGATAAACATGCCAAAAGGATCAACACAAAGGTTGAGTGAAATTCACAGGTTTGTAATATAATGGTTGAATACAAGTTTATGTAATAGGTAATAATTGCAAAGAATATAATTATCATAGAAAACAATATTATTACTCTAAGCTCATGACACCAAAACGTTAACATGGAAGTCATATCAATGACATTTAAGGAACGAATGTCCTTCTAGAAAGGTAATTTGCCAAATTACCTATTATTCTCAAATATAGTGCGCTTGGTTACCTCACTGGTAAACACAAACGGGATTTTTCAACCCCGATAGATCTATCCACAATATTCACGTTCACACACAAGTGAATAATGGTTCATGCCATAAAGGATATTGGCAATGGAGGTAACTTAGGCAATAATATATCAGGATATCATACAGTTGAAAAATACTTGTATTCATGGTTTATAGCATGTATCTCCCCACAGGGTTTGGAAAAACTTATAAAGGTGGGACTATGAACTCACCTTAATAGGGAAATCTGATTGACGTCAAACGTGACTCAAATGGAAATAAACGGCTTTGTCATGCAACCTGGGGTAATATGCCAAGTCTTAGTTTTATATTTCAAAACTTTATTTCATAAAGTTTAACGTAAATATTAATTTTGTTTATTAACTTGTGAAAATATCGTATCACTATTCGGGCTATCATAATCCAGAGGTTATGTAGTAAACGTTTGAGGAGCTAGGACACTTTAAATCGTAAATCTAGCAACTCGTCAAAACGTCTACCCAAATGAAAGCCCCTCACATGAAATTCCCTAGTAACGTGATACGTTATAGTTTAAATGATAAGATTTTATCTTTTTAAGTTTCTTCAAAAGCTAGTAGATGATAAATTATGTTAAATATATAACATAATTATTTTTATATGTTTCGATCGATGAATGAAACGATAAAAGTGTCGGGTTTTTAATAAAATCGAGTCTTATAATGTTTAAATATATTTTTATTATTAAATATAAAGATATTACATTTTATACCCTTGAGAATTCAAAAATGGCAATATATACCCTTGGTATATATTATTTTACAAATTTAACCCTTTATATAATTTTATACATTTTAACCCTATTTTAGAAAGTTGGCAAAACAGGTCCTTGTGGTTTTAAGTTTAGGTTAATTACATTTTTGGCCCAAAAGTTAATAGTTTCAAAAGTTACAATATATACCCCTCATGCATAATACGATTTGCGTTTTTAGTCCAAATTCATTATAATATAAAATAAGTTGGATTTACAAGCTTAAAGCTTATGAAATGAGCTTATGAGCTTAAAAACTCAAAAAGGGTACGTTTGATTTTGAAATTATAACCCGAAAGCTTATAGCTTTTAGGGTTTATTTCTAGGCTTATAGAAATGACAAAGTAACTTATTGGAATAGCTCTTAAGTTACCAAACGTGTAGGCTTATGGTTTAAGAGTTTATTTCATGAGATTATAAAAGGTGCATAGGAGCTTATTAGGATTAGAATAAGCTTAAGCTAGCTTATTAGTGGAGTTCGCATGGATTAGGGTTTCAAAATGGGTCATTTTAGGGTTCGGCTTGGTTTAAGAATTTCCAAAATGGTTTTGCTTGCACAAGAGGCTATAACAAAGCTTATATATGATCTAAAACATGTTAGGAGCTTATTGAACAAGTTGTAGGACTTACTAGAGCTTAATACGATTTGAAATGGTTAGATATGGATCAAAAACCTTGGTGATGAATCAAGAACCCCTTTTCTTCCTATAACTTGGCTTCTACTTAGCTTAAACCTTGCTTTTGTCTCTTTTATGGCTTGACTAACCCATCATTTTGAGTATGTGTTTAATGTAGTGGTGAGTTGTGGAAATGTGTATGTGTTTCGAGTATTTATAGGGCAAGGAAGGAGTGGTGGCCAAGTCTTTGTAGCTCTAGCATGTATAGTGACTAATGGGAGCTAGGTTTCTAGCTTAGCAAGGTGTATGGTGGTGGTGAGGGTTCGAATCACCAAGGTGGTGGTAAGGTGTTGACATGGTGGTGAAAGGAGGGTGACAAAGGGGTGATAAGGTGTTTAACTTGGGGCACAAGGGTGGTGACTCATAGTGGAGGGAGGTTTGCTTGGTTATCAACTAATCCTAGGCTCAGTTTGGTTTAAATTGGGCTAGTTAAGGTGTTGTCAGGTTTATTAGGGTTTCGGGTTAGGGTTAGTTTAGGATAAGCCGAGTATGGGGTGGAGTTGTAGAGGGAAAGTGTAGTTCAAAATGGTGCTTAAAAGGCTTGTAAATCAGGCTTAAGAAATGGTACTCAAGGTTTGGATATTTGGAGGGAAAAGTAGTTCAAAATTTACACATTGGAAACTTGTACACAAGCCTTATAAGTTTGTGCATTTGTATTGTATTGAAACATTACATGTAGTCGGGGTTTTGATATAAATGTTAACGTATAAAGTCCATTTTATAATAAACGTTATGGATGGTATGTTAAATAGATAATGTATGTGGTAAAATTTGATATTTGAACATATTACTTGACATATTATAATGTTCACTTGATATAAACGTTGATGGAGTTGGCATTGGTAGGTGCGGGAGCTTGTTTACTTTGGAAATGTAAGTTACATTACATAATAGACAGAATAAAACAAAAAAAAAATTCTGTGAAGATGGTTGTATTTAATACAATAGGTGGAAATTACATTGAGGAAAAATTATGGGTTATTATAGTCTCCTAACCTTAAAAAAATCTCGTAATCTCGTCCCGATAGTTTATTTGGATGTTGGCGTGATGTTTTGGAATAGATGTTGGATAGTTTGGCAACGAATTTGATCTTCGCGATCCCCACGCTGAATTCTGGTCCTCATTTAGAGTTCCATCTTACTTTGACTATAGGGATATGACTTCGTTTCAGTTGTTTGACCTCTCGGTCCATGATCTTTATAGGTTCTTCTATAAAGTTGAGTTTGTCATCGAGTCGAAGCTCTTTCACTGGAATAATAAGGGATTCGTCAGATAGGCATTTCTTTAAATTAGAAATGTGGAAGGTACTATGGACGTTATTGAGTTCTTCAGGAAGCTCAAGTGTGTATGCCACTGGGCCGAACCTTTTAAGGATGTTAAATGGTCCAATGTACCGAGGTTTAAGCTTTCCTCGCTTTCCGAATCGGATGACACCTTTCTGAGGTGACACTTTTAACATACCACGATCTCCAACTTGGAATTCTAAAGGCCTTCGCCTTACATTGGCGTAACTCTTTTGTCGGTCTCTTGCAGCTTGCAAGCGTTGTCGGATTTGAACTATCCTTTTGGTGGTTTCATGGATTATCTCTGGTCTTGTGATTTGGGCATCTCTAACTTCGGCCCTGCAAACAGGTGATCGGCACTTTCGACCATAAAGTGCCTCAAATGGTGTTGCCTTAATACTGGCATGGTAACTGTTATTATAAGAAAATTCTACCAGTGGTAAGTGTCTCTCCTATCCTTTTCTAAAATCTATAACACAGGCTCAAAGCATGACTTCGAGTGTTTAGATGGTTCTCTCACTTTGTCCATCAGTCTCGGGATGATATGCAATACTCATGTCTAATTAAGTACCCAAAGCACTCTGCATTGACTGCCTGAAACCTGAATGTGAATAACTCACACGAACCAAGATAATGGATATCGGCACACATGTCGTGAAACTATCTCTTTATATGCGAACCTTGTAAGGGTTTTCCAATACTATATGTCTCTTTGATAGGAAAAATGTACTGAATTTGGTAAGGAAGGCGGTCATATGACCCAAATTGTGTCATGTCCACTTGATGTTTTGGTTAGTTTTGTAACAAAGTCCATTGTTATTCTTTCCCATTTCTATGTAGGAATTTATAGTTGTATCAGTAAGCCGGATGGCTTTTGATATTCTACTTTAACTCTAGAGCATGTCAAACACTTGCCGACATATTAAGCGATGATCGCCTTCATGTTATGCCACCAATAGAGTTTCTTTAGATCCTGGTACATCTTGTCAGAACTTGGGTGGATGGAATATTTTGATTTTTAAGACTCATGCATGATCAAGTCCCTCAAATTACCAAAGAGTGGTAACCAGCTTCGGTTCTTGATAAATTAGGTTCCATCATGATGTACTTGAAATGCTTTGTCCATTCCTTGTAGGTTCTCAGCTTTGATGTTCTCTTCTTTAATCGCCTCGGTTTGGGCTTCGAGGATTTGTGATGGAAATTTTGGGTGAAGAGTCATGACTAATGCTATAACTCAGAGTGGTTTGATTTGTTCCTTCCGGCTTAAGGCATCTGCTACAACATTTGCTTTCCTAGGATTGTAACGAATCTCACAATCTTAATCTACGAGCAACTATAACCAACGGCGTTGTCTCATGTTCAATTCTTTCTAATCAAGGATATGCTAAAGACTTTTATGATCAGTGAACATAGTATACTTTGTGCCATACAAATAGTGTCTCTAAATTTTAAGAGCAAATATTACTGCTCCTAATTAGAGGTCGTGAGTGGATATTCTCTTTAGAGCTTAATTATCAGAGGCATATGCAAATAACTTTTTCTCTTTGCATTAACAACCGCTCCCAGAGCTAATAAAGAGAACCTTGATGTATGCATTCACAGTAATGACAAAATTCATTCATTTCCTTCTGGTAATGCTAAGATTGAAGCTTCACATAGCTTCTATTTTAGCAGTTAGAAAACTGACTATTGATTTTCTCCTCATATATACTTCTTGTTTTTCTGGGTTAACTCAGTCAAATACTTTGCAATCTTCGAAAACCCTTGATGAATCTCTGGTAGTAGCCGACAAGTCCTATGAATTGGCGTATCTCTGTGGGTGTAGTAGGAGATGCCTAATCCTTGACTGCATTAACTATTGGTAGGGTCAACGTAAATTCCTTGGCTGTCAATTACATGCCAAGAAACTACACGATATAGCTGGATCTAGAAAAATCACATTTGAGAACCTGCATATAATTTTCTCTCTTTTTTTTTTTTTTTTTTTTTTTTTTTTTTGTTGTTTTTTTGGTTTTTTTTTTTTTTTTTTTTTTTTGGTTTTTTTTTTTTTTTTTTTGAGTAATTCCAGGATTATTCTCAGGTGATCTGCGTGTTCTTGATTGTTACGGGAGTAGATGATAATATCATGGATGAATACTATCACAAATTTATCCATCTATCATTTGCACATACGGTTTCAATGAGTACATGAACACAGCAGGCGCGTTGTAAACCACATGCCATACATGGATTCATGAGTGTCTGTATTGCAATTCTGAACCGTCTTGGGAATATCTTCATCCCTGACTCTCAGTTGGTGATAGCCTGATCTTAAGTTAATCTTTGAGTAAGTACTTAAACCTTGAAGTTGGTCGAATAAATCATCGATCCTGGGTAATGGGTAACTGATGACATCAAATAACGTCTATTTTATAACATCATTTATCCCACGTTATTAACCCATTTTGTATAATTATTGCAAGGAATTATTACTTAATCGTTTTGTATTTTGAGAATTTGAAGTAATTATGGAGTACATGGTAAAGATTAGCTAAAAGGCCGCATTTTGAGCATAAATGAAGAGTTCAAAGAGTATACATCCAACAACAAATATGCCCCGTATTATTCTAGACCTATACGACGTACACAAGACATTGACGAATCTAAAGACCATTGCCTGACTTTAAAGAATACGCTGTATCCACATTAACGATACGCCGTATACAATACTTTGGTCAACAAAGAAGAAGGAAATTGTTTTACCTCAATACGCCATATCCATCAAGAAGATACTGCATAAGCCATGCCCTATACCTTCACAAGAAACTTACGAAGATATAAAAGCCATTACGCCATACCAGAACCTCCAATAACGCGTATCTAGAAACATCAATACGCCGTATTCAAGATTTATTATACACGAAGCTTCTAGAAGATATCAAACGTGGTCCTTACTCCAAGAAAGCTTAATACGTTGTATCCCACATGGATGGATATGGTGTATCGACGCGAATCCAGACACTATAAATAGATGACCCTAAGCTAGTTTTATGGCATGCAAGTGAATACCTTAAACACCAAGTCGACTGAGAGACGATCAAAGAGCCATAGAAGGTCAGAAAAGAGCCTCAAGATCAAAGAAAAGTCCTTGGATCTTCGTGCAACCGGAAACGCGTTCGATCAAGGATTCTTTACTTTACTCTTCATATATCAAACAAACCGTGTATATTTTTACAAAGACTATCGGACTGTACCTTATATCAGCCATTTTATGAAGATCTAATTTTGGTTTGTTTATTCAATTGCTTCATTTATCGTTGATTGTTTGTTTATGGAATCAATTTATATTCGTTTACAGTGCTTAAGTATACGACCTATCATTTAACGGGTCTAGTTAGACCTACATATTGAATGCGCTGCAACTTCGGTGTTGTTAGGTCATATGCTAAGGAGTCCCGGGATAGCTCTCCATATTACAATTTATATATCTAGAATCATAAGATCACAAATATTAACCTATCTTTGCCTTTAGAATAGTGAGCTTAGTTGGACTAGTAGGTGACCCTAGGATCAACGAGTACGTTCCTTATATCCTTAGGTAAAGAATAACGATAGTAAACCTCTAGAGTGATGGTGGTCGCGTTCCCACGTAAATTCTGGTCCGCTTTTAGAGTTCCATCTTACTTTAACTATAGGGATATGACTTCGTTTCAGTTGTTTGACCTCTCGGTCCATGATCTTTATAGGTTCTTCTATAAAGTTGAGTTTGTCATCGAGTCGAAGCTCTTTCACTGGAATAATAAGGGATTCGTCAGATAGGCATTTCTATAAATTAGAAATGTGGAAGGTACTATGGACGTTATTGAGTTCTTCAGGAAGCTCAAATGTGTATGCCACTGGGCCGAACCTTTTAAGGATCTTAAATGGTCCAATGTACCAAGGTTTAAGCTTTCCTTGCTTTCCGAATCAGATGACACCTTTCTGAGGTGACACTTTTAACATAACACGATCTCCAACTTGGAATTCTAAAGGCCTTCGCCTTATATTGGCGTAACTCTTTTGTCGTTCTCTTGAAGCTTGCAAGCGTTGTCGGATTTGAATTATCCTTTTGGTGGTTTCATGGATTATCTCTGGTCATGTAAGTTGGGTATCTCCAACTTCGGCCCAGCAAACAGGTGATCGACACTTTCAACCATAAAGTGCCTCAAATGGTGTTGCCTTAATACTGGCATGGTAACTGTTATTATAAGAAAATTCTACCAGTGGTAAGTGTCTCTCCTATCCTTTTCTAAAATCTATAACACAGGCTCAAAGCATGACTTCGAGTGTTTAGATGGTTCTCTCACTTTGTCCATCAGTCTCGGGATGATATGCCATACTCATGTCTAATTAAGTACCCAAAGCACTCTGCATTGACTGCCAGAATCTGGATGTGAAATAACAGTCACGATCCAAGATAATGGATATCGGCACTCCATGTCGTGAAACTATCTCCTTTATATGCAACCTTGTAAGGGTTTCCATACTATATGTCGCTTTGATAGGGATAAAATGTGCTGATTTGGTAAGGCGGTCTATAATGACCCAAATTGTGTCATGTCTACTTGATGTTTTGGTTAGTTTTGTAACAAAGTCCATTGTTATTCTTTCCTATTTCTATGTAGGAATTTTTAGTTGTATCGGTAAGCCGGATGGCTTTTGACATTCTGCTTTAACTCTAGAGCATGTCAAACACCTACCGACATATTAAGCGATGATCGCCTTCATGTTATGCCACCAATAGAGTTTCCTTAGATCCCGGTACATCTTGTCAGAACTTGGGTGATGGAATATTTTGATTTATAGGACTCATGCATGATCAAGTCCCTCAAATTACCAAAGAGTAGTAACCAACTTCGGTTCTTGATACGTTAGGTTCCATCATGACGTACTTAAAATGCTTTGTCTATTCCTCATAGGTTCTCAGCTTTAATGTTCTCTTCTTTGATCGCCTCGGTTTAGGCTTCGAGGATTTATGATTGAAATTTTGGGTGAAGAGTCATGACTAATGCTCTAACTCAGAGTGGTTTGATTCGTTCCTTCTGGCTCAAGGCATCTGCTACAACATTTTCTTTCCTAGGATGGTAACGAATCTCACAATCTTAATCTACGAGCAACTCTAACCAACGGCGTTGTCTCATGTTTAATTCTTTCTAATCAAGGATATACTGAAGACTTTTAGGATCAGTGAACATAGTACACTTTGTGTCATACAAATAGTGTCTCCAAATTTTAAGAGCTAATATTACTGCTCCTAATTAAAGGTCGTGAGTGGTATAGTTCTCTTTATGAGGCTTAAGTTATCAGGATGCATATGCAATAACTTTTTCTCTTTGCATTAACACCGCTCCCAGACCTTGGAGTGATGCATCACAGTAAATGACAAAATCATCATTTCCTTCTGGTAATGCTAAGATTGAAGCTTCACATAGCTTCTATTTTAGCAGTTAGAAAACTGACTATTGGTTTTCTCCTCATATATACTTCTTGTTTTTCTGGGTTAACTCAGTCAAATACTTTGCAATCTTCGAAAACCCTTGATGAATCTCTGGTAGTAGCCGACAAGTCCTATGAATTGGCGTATCTCTGTGGGTGTAGTAGGAGATGCCTAATCCTTGACTGCTTTAATATTGGTAGGGTCAACGTAAATTCCTTGGCTGTCAATTACATGCCCAAGAAACTACACGATACTGATCTAGAAATCACATTTGGAGAACCTGGCATATAATTTCTCCTTTTTGAGTAATTCCAGGATTATTCTCAGGTGATCTGCGTGTTCTTGATTGTTACGGGAGTAGATGATAATATCATGGATGAATACTATCACAAATTTATCCATCTATCATTTGCACATACGGTTCATGAGGTACATGAACACAGCAGGCGCGTTGGTTAAACCAAATGCCATTACATGGAATTCATAGTGTCTGTATTGCATTCTGAAAGCAGTCTTGGGAATATCTTCATCCCTGACTCTCAGTTGGTGATAGCCTGATCTTAAGTTAATCTTTGAGTAAGTACTTAAACCTTGAAGTTGGTCGAATAAATCATCGATCCTGGGTAATGGGTAACTGATGACATCAAATAACGTCTATTTTATAACATCATTTATCCCACGTTATTAACCCATTTTGTATAATTATTGCAAGGAATTATTACTTAATCGTTTGTTTTTGAGAATTGAAGTAATTATGGAGTACTTGGTAAAGATTAGCTAAAAGGCACGCATTTTGGAGCATAAATGAAGAGTTCAAAGAAGTATACTGATCCAACAACAAATACGCCGTATTATTCTAGACCTATACGACGTACACAAGACATTGACGAATCTAAAGACCATTGCCTGACTTTAAAGAATACGCTGTATCCACATTAACGATACGCCGTATACAATACTTTGGTCAACAAAGAAGAAGGAAATTGTTTTACCTCAATACGCCATATCCATCAAGAAGATACGGCATATCCATGCCTATACTTCACAAGAAACTACGAAGATATAAAGACTAATACGCCATATCCAGAAGCCTCAATACGCCGTATCTAGAAACATCAATACGCCGTATTCAAGATTTATTATACATGAAGCTTCCAGAAGATATCAAACGTGGTCCTTACTTCAAGAAAGCTTAATACGCTGTATCCCACATGGATGGATATGGTGTATCGACGCGAATCCAGACACTATAAATAGATGACCCTAAGCTTAGTTTTAGGCATGCAAGTGAATCCTTAAACTACGAAGTCGACTGAGAGACGATCAGAAGAGCATAGAAGGTCAGAAAAGAGCCTCAAGATCATAAGAAAAGTCTTGTAATCTTCGTGCAACCGAATACGCGTTCGATCAAGGATTCTTTACTTTAATCGTTCATATATCAAACCGTGTATATTTTTACAATGACTATCGACTGTACCTTTAGGTATCAGCCATGTTTATGAAGATCTAATGTTTGGTTTGTTTATGTCAATTGCTTAATTTATCGTTGATTGTTGTTTATGTTAATCAATTTATATTCGTTTACGTGCTTAAGTATGCGACCTATCATTCAACTGGGTCTAGTCCTACATATTTAATGCGCTGCAACTTCGGTGTTGTTTGGGCATATGCTAAGAGTCCGGGATAGCTCTCCATATTACAATTTATATATCTAGAATCATAAGATCACAAATATTAACCTATCTTTGCCTTTAGAATAGTGAGCTTAGTTGGACTAGTAGGTGACCCTAGGATCAACGAGTACGTTCTTATTCCATAGGTAAAGACTCGGATAGTAGACTACTAGTATATAAAGAGCCGTTAAGCAGTAAGTAGGTAAAGTCTCGATGAGCTAGGGTTTAGTAAGAGCACCATCACTTAGATTCTAAGATAGATTATAATAAAAAAATGTTTACTTTATGTAGATGCGTCTAATTGTGACAGGATTAGCGTGTCTAGATCTCAGGAAGAAGTACCGCCTATGTCTAGGAATGATATACCCCTTCGAGATAAGACAATCATTGCACTAATAAACAAACCTGCATTTTATCAGATTATTCATGGTTGATACGTTTTCCTTACATTAATTCTTGACCGTTCCTCTATCGTTTTCTTGTCTTCTTGTGTCTGTTTATTGTTTTACTTGTTATCAAAACCTTAGGTTAGATACACAAAACCGTGCTAGTCTCTCAGGCTGAACCCCCCCCCCCCCCGCCTTTTGCATTAGTTTTAGGTTTAACTTAGATAACTAAAATACTAATAGATTAGATATTAACGCTCTCGCTCTTAGTGATCGACACCATACTTATCAACGAAACTACAACTGACCAGGTACACTGCCCGTTAAAGTGTTATTTTTGGTTGAGTCAGCAAAATATAAATTTAAAACTTGAATCATATAAAAAACAACCTTACACTACAACACATCAAGTTTAAGGCGCCGCTTCCGGGGAGTGAAGTTGTTTAATTCTTATTTATTAGTGTTTTAGTTTAGTTTAGTTTAGATTTATTTTCATATTTGTATGTTTGTTTTGTATGTTTGATTTCTGCATTGTATATTTTTGCATATTGTGTGTTTGTGTGCATTATTACAGTTCGCTGTAACTTTCCGAGTCGAATACTCAATACGGCGTATTCAATTTATTGGATATGACATATAAATGTTTTTCAAACCAATACAGCATATTCGGCTCTATCATCAATACGACGTATTCAGTTAACCGAATACGGCGTATTAAGCTATTTGATAGTTTTCTTTCCTAGCAAATTTATTACATGTTAAAATGGACGACCCCAACATTACTATAAAGGAGTATATCAAGCTTGAGGAAGAAAAAGCTCATCGGCGTGGTAAGGTGTATAAATGGGAAACTGCTACGTATGGTAAGATCAGGGATAATGAAGACGTTCACGACCTCGAATCTGATGAAACTGAATTCCCAGCTATAGTCTTTAACTACATGTTAACATCTGAAGCAACACTCTTGTGTAAGCCTACAATAAGCTCTCTTAACAATGAAATTTACTTTAGAATATCGTTTGACGAATCTGACGATGAAGATTACACGATAATTTTCAATAAAAACTCATTTTCCTATAAAATGATTTATGTTGACAAATTGAAAATGGATTTGGAAATTTGTACATTGCAAATAGAATGTATATTAGTAGTCAAAGCTCATGTGATTTTACTACATTCACAATTAATGGTGAATCTAAAGAACAAAGAAATTACTGAAGGAATTATCCAGAATTATTATGATCGTGAAAATGGTGACACTACACTGAGATTTGAAGTTTAGTTAGTAAAACAAAAAGAGAGGGAAAGAAAGTTTAAAGATAATCATTTCGTGAAAGAGCATTACCGAAGGAATTATACGAAGGATCGATTATTCGTTGATACGTCAAAAAAAAATCAACAATGTAGAGTATTGTACAAAGTGGAAGATATCACCACTTACCTTGTAGAGTATGTAATGTTTTAGGATGATTGGGGAGTTGAACGCCAACTTAGGTTGTTGTTTATGATCTATGATCTAGACGTTGTAAATAGTTATGTCTTTGTCATAATAACAGTCAGGAAAATAAGTGTCTAGCAACTTGTACTTTAAGCCTTAATCTATTTGTTTCTTGATTTTTATTTAAAAACAATTTACTTCCCTCTCACCTAATGATTAACCTCTGGTTTTACGCGAATGAGGAGCCATACGAACATGCATGTCTATTCCGGTATTTTGGCCATGTATGCGTGTCTTGTACCTTGTTGGTTTATGACTTTTGGTGAATGTTAGAAGGTTACTACCCTATATCATTCTTCATCCTAACCGTTGGTTAAATTCAAATAGGGATGTGATGGAACATACATGTCTATTCCTTCGTTACGGCTATGTATGTGTGCTTCAGCTACCTTGTTTGAATGGTACTTCTGGTGAAAGATTGTAGAATGATCAACTATAAGCCTTTCCATACAAAAAAACCCATACTTACCTTTAAACTTGTTACTCCTTGGCTTTAGTGGTGGAGATGTGTATCCTTTCCAAGCTTATGATAGAATACTTGTCACGACCTAGCAATTGAGCGAATTAGTTACATGTTACCACATAGATTAGTTGAGTAATTTGAGTGTTTTCATCTTCCTATTTAGTGAGGTGTTTGGTTGTGTACTTGTAATAGATCGAATAAGTGCTTCAACAAAAAATACCCGTAAGGGATACATTTTTATAAACTTCTAAAGCCTACTTGAGGACAGTTAGGATTCAAGTAGGGGATATTTGATGACATCAAATAACGTCTATTTTGTAGCATCATTTATCCCATGTTATTAACCCATTTTGTATAATTATTGCAAGGAATTTTTACTTAATCGTTTGTATTTGAGAATAACAGTAATTATGGAGTACTTGGTGAAGATTAGCTAAAAGGCACGCATTTTGGAGCATAAATGAAGAGTTCAAAGAAGTCTACTGATCCGACAGCAAATATGTTGTATTATTCTAGACCTATACGACGTACCCAAGACTTTGACGAATGAAAAGACCATTGCCTGACATTGAAGAATACACCATATCTACATCAACGATACGCCATATACATTACTTTGGTCAACAATGAAAAAGGAACTTGTTTTACCTCAATACGCCGTATCCATCATGAAGATACGGCGTATCCGTGCCTATACTTCACAAGAAACCATGAAGACATAAAGACTAATACGCCATATCCAAAAGCCTCAATACGCCATATCCAAGAACATCAATACGCCATATTCAAGATTTATTATACATGAAGCTTCTGGAAGATATCAAACGTGGTCCTTACTCTAAGAAAGCCCAATACGTCGTATCCTACATGGATGGATACGGCGTATCGACGCGATTATAGACACTATAAATAGACAACCCTAAGCTTAGTTTTAGGCATGCAAGTGAATCCCTAAACCATCAAGTCGACCAAGAGACGATCAGAAGAGCATAGAAGGTCAGAAAAGAGCCTCAAGATCATAGGAAAACTCTTGTAATCTTTGTGCAACTGAATACGCGTTTGATCGAGGTTTCTTTACTTTAATCGTTCATATATCAAACCGTGTGTATTTTTACAATGACTATCGGCTGATACCTTTAGGTATCAAACATGTTTATAAAGATTTAGTGTTTAGTTTATTTATCTTGATTGCTTAATTTATCATTGACTATTGTTTATGTTTATCAATTTATATTCGTTTACGTGCTTAAGTATGCGACCTATCATTCAACTAGGTCTAGTCCTACATATTTAATGCGCAGTAGCTTCGGTGTTGTTTAGGCATAGGCTAAGAGTCTGGGATAGCTCTCCATATTGCAATTTATATATCTAGAATCATAGGATCACAAATATTGACCTATCTTTGCCTTTAGAATAGTAAGCTTAGTTAGACTAGCAAGTGACCCTACGATCAACGAGTACATTCTTATTCCATAGGTAAAGACTCAGACAGTGGACTACTAGTATATAAAGAGCCGTTAAGCAGTAAGTGGGTAAAGTCTTGATGATCTAGGGTTTAGTAAGAGCACCATTACTTAGATGCTAAGATAGATTATAATTAACAAATGTTTGATTTATTTAGATGCATCTAATTGTGACAGGATTAGCGTGTCTAGGTCTTAGGAAGAAGTATCGCCCAAGTCTAGGAATGATATGCCCCTTCGAGATAAGACAATCATTGCACTAATAAACAAACATGCGTTTTATCGCATTATTCATGGTTGATACTTTTTCCTTACATTAGTTCTTGACCGTTCCTTTATAGTTTGCTTATCTTCTTGTGTGTGTTTATTATTTTACTTATCATCAAAACCTTAAGTTATATACATAAAACTGTGCCAGTCTCTCAGGCTGAAACCCCCTTTTGCATTAGTTTTAGGTTTAACTTAGATAACTAAAATATTGATAGATTAGATATTAACGCTCTCGCTCTCAGTGATCGACACCCTACTTACTAACGAAACTACAATTGACCGGGTACACTGCCTGTTAAAGTGTTGTTTTTGGTTGAGTCGGCAAAATATAAATTTAAAACTTAAATCATATAAAAAATAATCGTACACTATAACACATCAGTAACGATTCTTTATGGTGAGTTTATTCAGCTCCCAGTAATCGATACACATTCTGAAAGATCCGTCTTTCTTTTTAACAAATAAGACAGGAGCTCCCTAAGGTGAAGTACTTGGTTGGATAAAACCTCGGTCTGCTAACTCTTGTAGTTGGTCAGATAGTTCTTGTATTTCTGAAGGAGCTAATCAGTAAGGTGTTCGAGCCATTGGTGCCGCTCCTGGCATTAAATCAATTTGAAATTCTACTTGGTGAACTAGAGGGAGGCCGGGTAGGTCTTTAGGAAATTTTTTTGGAAATTCTCTAACTACTGGTATATCTTCCAATCGTCTCTCGTCTGACATTCTTCCCCATTATTTTGGGCTCAGAAAAACGAAAATTGACGAGGTCACCCTGGATATATACTTTATGTGGTTATTTATACAGGATATGAGTGTTCCATCGAGTTTTACTTCAATCACCTTGGATATTAAAGTTTCATCATCACCGTGATGAGATGTGGACTACTTTCTCATCACAGATAATTCTAGCATTGATAACTGTGGAAACAATCCATACCAAATAAGAAGACGTCAAAACTACTAGGAAACTCATCTCACTTTATCTAACCGAGTTTAATCAACATAAAGTCAATTTCGAAATGTTGGTTTAGCAAAATCAGAGTGCAACCCTGGATAACGGTATTAGAGCCTACTAGGTGTCCATCGGCCATTTCAAGTCATAATGGTATCCTAGTGTAATTGTGGGCTTATTAACCATATACGCAGAGATATGGATACCAAACTTTTATTGGCTCCTAAATCAAATAATACTCTAGCTAGATGTTGGTTTAGGAGGAACGTACCCGTGACTACATTTGGGTCTTGGTGAGCATTCTTGACTCTCAGCAACTATGTTCTCCCATGGGCATTGTTGTTTGCTTTTGGGCACTGATATTTATAATGCCCTTTCTCCTCGCAAGCATGACAAGTTACTGACATTGGTTGTAAATTGCTTCCAGTAGCTGGCCCTTTGTTTCAACAATTCATGCTCTGGTGACCCACCTTGTTGCAAGTCTAACACTTAACAGTGTATAGGTACCTGTGTTGATGCAGGGTGCATATTTTAACACTAGGGAATGTTCCCAGTATACCTACTATTAGTTCAGTTGGGTGTGCAGCATAAACCCGAAGGTTCTTTCTTGTCTTCTATTCTACTGTTGGTGGTCATCATTGTTGCGGTTGTTATTGTTGTTGTTATGGTTATTTTGGTATTTGTTGTTGTTTCGATTATTGTGATAGTTTTTGTTGTCGGTGGTGTTTCTTCTATCATCAAACTTTCGTTTATGATCATTGGTTCCTTGCACAGAACCGTGCGTTAGGATCTGATCCATTAGCCTCTAGGCTATGTTGGTGACTTCCTATAGAGTTTTAGGCTTTGAAGCTGTAACAGTTCCTTCAATACTTTGGGGCAATCCCCCGATGAAGACTTTCATAAGTTTCTCAGTATTTGGTACCATATTTGGACATAAGACTGCTAACTCCTAGAATCTTCTAAAGTAAGTCTTGAGATCATTCCCTTTTATAATCAGATTGTAAAATTCATCCTCCATTTTCTTAACCTCGGTTCGAGGACAATACTTCTTTGTTAAAAGTATTTTCAATTCGGACCAAGTGATCTTGTATGCTTCCTCTATTCTAATAGGTTAGGCGAATGAATTCCACCATGACAAGGCATCCTCGGTTAGAGTACCAGTAGCAAATTTCACTTTGCTGTCCTCGGTACAGTTGCTATGGGAAAATACTGATTCGGTTCGTTTACACCAACAAATGAGGCCAACAGCGCCTTCTGTACCTTTGAAATTGAAAGGTTGGCAGCTCATAAACTCTTTGTAGGTACATTTTCTTGCTACAGGAGTTCCTCTATGTCTGGTGTTCCTATTGGTATCATCAGTATTTGTCATGGTAGCAGCTTGTGCTTCTAGAGTTACGGCAACACTATTAGCAACTAGTTTCTTGATAGGGTTGAGCATCGGGCCAAAACCGACCCATCCCGACTCAAACCAAAACCGAAGAATGTTGAAATGCAGGACCAAAACTGAACCGATTAGTACTCGGTTCGTTCGGTATTAGTCGGTATAATTCGGGATCGGTTTCGGTATTTGGTTATCAGGCCCGAAATTTCCAAGATGGGGGGAAAGTGACAGATAAATGCAAATCCAAACACCACTTACAGCAGCTACAAATCCAATACCAAAATGCATATCCAATATTAAATTAAAAATGCTAATCCAACATCAGTATCAAATTCAAATATTACAACAAACATGACAACAATGCAAATGCAAATGCAAAATGAAAATCCAACAAATATTACAACAAAAGTTATACTAACTCTGCAAAGATAGACTTTATTCGAATAGATATTCTGGTGGTGGTGTAGTCTGACCTAATACTAGAGATGAAAAAATCCAACTGATGAAGATGTAGGAAAATGAAATATGGGTGAATACCAATTAATAAGGAGGGATAGTATCATCTAGGTAGGTGTAGGTGGAATCATATCTTAATGTCTGTGATTATTAATCATATATATCCATGATACCTAGTACAAAAGATTTAAGAAAACCGATTGGTAAGAGAACCATGGTAATCCCGGACAATGATACATCACAATACAGGATATAGGATAGACAACCACGACATACATAAATCTGTATCATGAAACAACGAGGTATAACAGAATCACAACTGCATTATGTCATAAATAACTTGTCTACATATTTTACATAACCAAAATTTTGACAAGTGTCGAAATTTATGCCACACATCCCGTGGTTGGATTCTAAACAAAAGCTGTAAATGACAAGGATCTAGTCTAGTAGTCTGGTGGTCCTCCCTTGTGGTTCTTGAGCTCATGGATCATGTACAAAAGACTCTTCATATATGATCGGTGGCGAACCTGGATATCCTCGATGAGCATTTCTAGAGTAGAAATCCTGATGCGACCAAGATCAATCTCGTCGTCATGCCCCGTTTGCTTTCTCTAAAATCTAGCAATTTGGGTACGGGCTTCTTGAAGTTTGATTTCTAGTTGTTCAAAATCTCGTTGTATGATTACTCGACCATTACCAAGACCTTTTATCTTATCTTCCATGTGCTCAATGCGCTCAAGAGGGATCTCATCTAAGTGATTTAAAATAGTATCGATCTGTTCCTCATGGCGCTCCAGACATGACACATGAGAACTCTCTCTAGTCTAAAATACCTGAGGTGGGGCAGAGGAATCAGTAGAGGAGGATGTTAGGAAATAGGCTCGTTTATAAGGTGGCAAAATCTCCTCGGAAAAAAAGAAATCTCGGGGGTCAAATAGTCGTGATGGTGGTAACACTAGAGATGAAGGAAAAACTGGCGGTGGAGTAATAGGATCTTGTGGTAGTGGAATAGGTGATTAATTACTAGTAGCATTATATGCTTGCATGACTTAATATACGATATGTGATATAGGTGAGATAGTTAGTGAGGCAGAACGATCCTTAGATGAATCCTATAAAGGGTCAGAAGAGGTGTTTCCTCGTAAGGTTGGGGAATAGTCCGGTGAAGCCAGGATATAATCAGGAATGTTTATAGAGGAAAAAGCATCCTCAACATCAGAATTAGATAGGATAATAATAGGGTAGGTGGATGAAGACATAATTCTATAACGACCCAGTGGAAATAAAATAAGTTGTTTATATTTAATTAACAGTTATGTATTATTTGTTAAACAAATCTCTTTACACACTATTTAGGAAATGTAGTGGCATGGAGGACTTTCTTGGATAGGAAAATAGTTCTAGTATTAGGTTTTAACCTTGTTATTTATAAATCATGAGCTCAGAGAACTATCTGTAACAACCCATAATTCAAATAGCGGCGAAAGCTAACTATGGGGTGTATTAATTGTGAATCAACAATCATATTCTTAGAAAACAGACTCAAAAGGGACGTTTGGAAATATTTAGTTATCCTTTTTTAATATATTAGGTGTTTTACAAAAGGATAAGTCCAAAAACATACTAAAACATAAGGTATTTGAATGATATTAACAAGTTTGGACCTCTACAAGTCCATTGCCACTCCGTGCCTTAGAATTGCTCTTAATTCTTGAGATAAAACTTGCAAAAAGGTTCAACACAATGGTTGATGTGAAATTCATCATTGTTTTTAACTATAACGGTTTGAATACAAGGTAACGTAAATGGTAATAATGAAACGAATTTACAATTTCTTGGGATACAAGTATTATTCATAAGCTCATGACACTCAAAATTTAAGATGGAAATCATATCAATGATATTTAAGGAACGAATGTCCTTTTGGAAAGGTAATCTACCAATTACCTATTATTTCTCAAATATAGTGCGCTTGGTTACCTCACCAATAAACACAAACGGGATTCGTCAATCCCGATATATCTATCCATAATATTCGCGTTCACATACAAGTGATTAATGATTCATGCTATAAAGGATATTGGAAATGGAGGTAACTTAGGCAATAATATATTAGGATAACATACAGTTGGAAAATACTTGTATTCATGGTTTATATCATGTATCTCTCCATTGGGTTTGGAAAAACATATAAAGGTGGGATTATGAACCACCTTAATAGGGAAATCTGATTGACGTAAAAAGTGACTCAAATGGAAGTAAATGGCTTCGTTACGCAACCTGGGGTAATATGTCATGTCTTAGTTTGATTGTTTATATTTCAAACTTTATTTCATAAAGTTTAACGTAAATATTGATTTGGTTTTATTAATTTGTGAAAATATCGTATCACTGTTCAGGCTATCATAATCCAGAGGTCATGTGGTAAACGTTTGAGGAGCCAGAACACTTTAAATCGTAAATCCAGCAACTCGTCAAAACGTCTACCCAAATGAAAACCCCTCACATGAAATTCCCTAGTAACGTGATACGTTATAGTTTAAATGATAAGATTTTATCTTTTTAAGTTTCTTCAAAAGCTAGTAGATGATAAATTATGTTAAATATATAACATAATTTGTTTATAAATGTTTCGATCGATGAATGAAACGATGAATGTGTCGGGTTTTTTATAAAATCGAGTCTTATAACGTTTAAATATATTTTATTTAATATATAAAAATGTTACATTTTACACCCTTAAGAATTTGAATATGGCAATATATACCCTTGGTAGATATTATTTTCAATTTTAAACCCTTTATATAATTTTATATATTTTAACCCTATTTTAGAAAGTTGGCAAAACAGGTCCTTGTGGTTTTAAGTTTAGGTTAATTACATTTTTGGCCCTTAAGTTATTAGTTTCAAAAGTTACAATATATACCCCGCATGCATAATACGATTTGCATTTTTAGTCCAAATTCGTTATTCGTCAGGTTTTTAATTTCGGAAATAATTTTGCCAGAGCATTTAACGCTTTATTACATATAATCTATATAGCTGGATTTACAGCTTAAGCATATGAAAAATAGCTTTATGAGCTTGAAAACTCAAAAAGGGTACGTTTGATTTTGAAATTATAACCCGAAAGCTTATAGCTTTTAGGGTTTGTTTCTAGGCTTATAGAAATGACAAAGTAACTTATTGGAATAGCTTTTAAGTTTAGCTTATAGCTTAAAGCTTTTAGGGTTTACAAAAATGGTTTTTAGGGTTTTAAGGGTGCGTTTGGTTTAGGAAAACCAAACGTGTAGGCTTATGGTTTAAGAGTTTATTTCATGAGATTATAAAAGGTGTATAAGAGCTTATTAAGATCTTAATAAGCTTAGGCTAGCTTATTAGTGGAGTTCACATGGATTAGGGTTTCAAAATGGGTTATTTTAGGGTTCAGCTTGGTTTAAGAATTTCCAAAATAGTTTTGCTTGCACAAGAGGCTAGAACAAAGCTTATATATGATCTAAAACATGTTAGGAGCTTATTAAACAAGTTGTAGGACTTACTAGAGCTTAATATGATTCAAAATGGTTAGATATGGATCAAAAACCGTAGAGATGAATCAAGAACCCCTTTTATTCCTATAACTTGGCTTCTACTTAGCTTAAACCTTACTTTCTTATCTTTTATGGCTTGACTAATCCATCATTTTAAGTATGTGTTTAATTTAGTAGTGAGTTATGGAAAAGTGTATGTGTTTCGAGTATTTATAGGGCAAGGATGGAGTGGTGCCAATGTTCTTTGTTGCTTCTAGCATGTATTGGATAATAGAGCAGGTTCTAGCTTTGCAAGGTGTATGGTTGTGTGTGGGTTAGAATTACCAAGGTGCTATCTAGGTGGTGGTGAGGTGTCTCACATGGTGGTGAAAGGAGGGGATGGACAAGGGGGTGTGAGGTGTTTAACTCTTGGGACAGGGTGGTGACTTCATAGTAGAGGAGGTTGCTCTTGGCTGAATCTATTCTTAGGCTCGTTTGTTTGAATCGAGCTTAGTTAGGTGTTGTGTGTTTCTTTAGGGTTTTGGGTTTGGGTTAGTTTAGGATAAGCCGAGTATAGGGTGGAGTTATGGAGGGAAAGTGTAGTTCAAAATGGTGCTTAAAAGGCTTGTAAATCCGGCTTAAGAAGTGGTACTCACAGTTTGGATATTTAGAGGGAAAAGTATTTAGAAATTTATACATTAGAAACTTGTACATAACCTTATAAGTTTATACATTTGTATTGTATGGAAACATTACATGTAGTCGGGGTTTTGATATAAACATTAACGTATAAAGTTCGTTTGATAATAAAAGTTATGGTTGGTATGATTGAATAGATAATGTATGTGGTAAAATGGGATATTAGACTTTTTACTTGACATATTATATACGTTGCTCTTGTATATATATGTTGTTGGAGGTAGAATAGCATTGTGCAGCGTTGCTTGGGTTTGGTTACTACGATGTGATATTTTTTGGACGGTGGTGTCCGTTTTGATGGCAGGTTTGATGCCCTTTTAGTCGATTTAGATCATCTCCACCCTCTTTATCCCTCTACCTTTTTTAGATATTTACCGATATGGATAGTGTGCGTTTGAGCTCGTTTACTTTGGAAATGTAAGTTACGTTACATAATGGACGGAATAAAACAAAAAAAATATTTCCATGAAAATGGTTGTATTTAATACAATATGTGGAAAATTACATTGAGGAAAATTAATGGCGTTGTTACTAACACATACCTTGTCAGCTACTCCATTGTAGATTCAAGAAGGATCACCCACTTAAACAAATCATTAGAGATATACATTCAGCACCTCAAACCAGAAGGATGACACAAAATGTGACTGAACATGGTATGTTTAGTTCAGAGCAATAGAGAATCAACCATAAAGACTTTTAGAATTATTTGTTTGCTCTTATCACAAGTAGAGCCTAAAAAGGTAATCCAAGCATTTAAAGTGTCCCAAAGTGGATAGGAAGCTATGCCAAGTAGAGCTTCGGCTGTGCTAATTTTCTACAGGTTTGGACTTTGATGGATTTACCACCATGGAAAAGAGCTAGATTGGTACTATAGGGTGTTTTTAGGAACAAGAATTTTTGAGAGAGGGCATTGTATTAGGAACAAGGCTAGTTGGTTGCTCAAGGTACTACTCAAGAAGAGGGTAATTGAGTATGAAGAGTTTTTAATCAGTTGCTAGGATGGAAGCAATTAGGTTGTTCTTAGCCTATGCCTCATTCATAGAATTTGTTGTGTATTAGATGGATGTAAAGAGTGAATTTCTAAATAGCAAGACTAAAGAGGAAGTTTATGTCTGTCAACCTATAGGGTTTGAAGATCCAGAGTTTCTTGACAAAGTTTATAAGGTAGAAAGTCATTATATGTTCTACATCAAGCTCCTAAAGCTTGGTATGAGACTCTATCTACTTATTTATTAGATAATGGATTTCAGAGAGGCCAAATAGATAAGACTTTATTCATTAAAAGAGTCAAAGGTGATATTCTACTAGTTCCAGGTTATGTTGATGATATATTTTTGGATCTACTAAGAAGGTGTTATGCACTAAGTTTGAGAATTGAGCATAAGGAATTCAGATGGAGTCTCTTTGGGTGAACTAACTTTTTCTTAGGATACAAGTTTACTCAGTAAGTGATGGGATTGATTTTTATAAGTCAAGACAAGTATGTAGATGAAATTTTGAAGGAAGTCTGGTTTTTTCACTCTGTGAAGACAACAACGTACTCCTATGGAGGACTTCCAAAGGGCCATTGATTAAAGATGCAAGAAGCTGAAGATGTTGATGTTCATTATATTGATCAATGATTGGCATCATTGATGTATAGCTTCAAGGACTGATATAATGTTTGTTGTATATCGTGTGCTTATGCAAGATTTTATGTCACACCTAAAAGTTTCACATCTTCATGCTGTGAAGAGGATCTTTAGCTACTTGAAAGGTTCTACATAAATTGGGCCCTTTGAGTCATCCTAAGGGTACTTCACCATTTAACTTGGAAGTTTAGACAGGAAATCCACAATAGGAGGTTGTCAATTTCTTGGGAGGAGATTGATCTCATGGTAATGTAAGAAACAAACTATAGGTGCTAACTCTACTACTAAAGCAGAATATGTAGCTGCATCTAGTTGCTGTAGACAGGTGTTATGGATTCAAAATGAAATGCTAGATTTCGGACACAATTTCATGAACACCAAGATTTTCATTGACAATGAAAGACCATATGCATTGTTAGAATCTAGTGTTTCAACTCAAAGTCTCTTAGCACATTGAGATTAGACATACTTCATTAGGGATTATATGAGATGGAGTTAATTCAAGGTAATCAAGATTCACTCTGATCACAATGTTGCTGATTTACGCACAAAGGCATTTGATGTTAGCAAATTTCAATATTTGATTACGAGTATTGGAATGCTTAACCTCTGAAGTATTTATTGAGGGGAGGTTAATTATGTTACTTTGAAGTTGATTATACATATCCACAACTGCTTCACTATCTAATCTTGAACCAATCACTGTTCCATCATTATCTTAACCTAAAAAGACTCAAAAACCTAGGAAAGCTAAATGGCCCACTGAGATATCTCAGTCTAGTGGACCTATTCCCCTTATAGCAGATGAGACTGTCATTAAGGAGTGGGAAGACATAATTAAAAGGGCTGTCACAACTGCTTCTAGCTTAGAAGTAGAACAGGACAGTGGTAACATAAATAGGACCCAATCTATGCAACACTTAATGAGTCTCTTCCTTAGGGAACCTAGCTTTGGCTAGTGGTCCTAGGTGCAAGTACCAATTTTAGGTGGTGGGGGTGCAAAAGCTCAAATTAGGTTTGAGGCTGCATCTAAGCAGTCCAATGATCCACCTCTCTTAAGAGTTAACACACTTGGAAGTGGGGAGGACAACATGAAACTAAAGGAATTGATGGAATTTTGTACCAAAGTGTCTGTTAGGGCTCTTGATTTGTGATACAAAGAAAGATAGAGTGAATTGGTAAGAAAAAGAAATGAGAGAAATTGTGAGATCAAAAAGAGAAAGAGAGCTTGTAAGAGTTAAAATTCATGATGGAAATGCTTTTTGGAATGAAATTGGAGTTAATGGTGGTGTATCTGAAGAGTTGATAGCTGCTAAAGCTTAAACTACTGTGTTGAGTGCTAGTTTATGCTGCTTGAATTAATTACCTACGGTTAGGTATTAAGTTTTGCTGTCAGGCATAACTTCCTACTGTTGGGTTAGTTACTACTGTTAGGCTTAACTTAATGCTGCCGGTTCAAGTTAATGATGTTGAGGGTGATTTCATAAATAATTCGATTAAGGGTTTCAATCACTCATTCAATCGATTTTACACCTTGATATACTCTTTAATCATAAACCCTAACTGTATTTTATCATTCATCATCAAAACCCAACACAATGTCGAATCCTAAGTTTGCTAAAACTCTTTAATTTGGTTTAGGTTTTTTGAGAAATCCCAAAGAAGTGATGGGTTTTGCGGGAATTATTGATTTTCTAAATGCAAGTTCTATCAGATATGCACTAACGGTGAATCCCACCATATATACTACATGTATTGAACAGTTCTGGTCAACTGTCAAGGTTAAGACAGTTAATGGGGAAAGTTAGATACAAGCCCTAGTTAATAAGAAGAAGGTGATCATCACTGAGATGAGTATAAGAAGTGATCTTAAGTTAGAAGATGCTGAAGGAACATATTGTACTACCTCTCATGCTTCCATTTTGTAGAACTAGAAAGAAGAAGATAGAAAATCTTTACTCAAAGCTACATTCTATAAAGCTTTATTTTTCATCTCCCATAGATATTTCTTATACATACCAACTGCAAGCGTTAGTGTACAGACTATAGCCTGGAATGAATTTAGTAGCACTATGGCATCTGCTATCATCTGTCTTGCCACAAACCAAAAATTTAACTTTTCCAAGTATATTTTTGACAATATAGTGAAAAACTTGGAGGGTAGGGTTAAGTTTCTTATGTCTCCAAGGTTTGTGCAAGTCTTTCTAGACAATAAAGTTGAAGAAATGACCAAACATAAAGGGATTTATGTTACTCCTTCCCACACCAAGAAGGTGTTTGATAACATGAAGAGACTAGGAAAGGGTTTTTCTGGTAAGGTCACACATCTTTTCCAAACAATGATGGTTCAAGCTCCAAAAGATATGGGTGAAGATTTAGCTGCTCCTACTAATTCTCATTACAGACCCATTATTACTCAACCATCTTCATCTAAGCCTCAAAAGAAATAGTCTAGAAGAAAATAGAGCAAGGACAGTGGTCCTACAGAGCCTATCCCTGATGAGGCTACTAATGAGGAACATGTATTTACCCCTTCCTATGATCCACCTCAAAGAGGTGAGGATAGACTACAACTGAAGATATGATGAGTTATGTACCAGTCTACAAGATACGTTCTGATTTGGAGAAAGCAAAGCACTGCTCAAGCAAAAAGAGATTGCTAGTTTTAAAGAAGAGCGTCAAGTAGTTGGAAAAGAGAAGAAGTCTAGAATCTTCTGGGCTTAAGAGGTTAAGGGAAGGTTAGTTTCAGCTAGCAGGTTCTAGAATACCTCTATGATTCTAGTTTGGGTGCTAAGGAGGATGCATCTAAAGTGACTTGATTGATGAGACTCAAGAAAGAAATGATGAAGAGATGTTGATTGATGTATAAGATGATTACACAGGTGAAGAAGTGTTGCTGAGAAATGAAGTTGCTGGAATGGAAGGTTAGTGCTGGATGATCTAATTATATTGATGGTGAAGTAGTTAATTACTATATGTTGAAGTTTATTATGCCAGTGCTACAACAATTATTGATGAGTTGACTCTGGATCAGACTCTAATAGAGATCAAAGCAGCTAAACCCAAAGCTATTACAATTGATACTACAACAACTACAACTACAAGACCCAAGGCTAGAGGGGTTGTAGTTCAAGAGCCAAGTGAATTAAAAACACTCTTCACCTTCACTCGCCATCCATAACTTTTTACAGGCTAAAGACAAAGGCAAGGCAATATTGGTTGAGCCTGAAAAACCTTTGAAAAAGAAAGATCAAATTGCACTTGATGAAGAAGTTGCTAGAAATCTTGAAGCCCAACTACAAGCTAAATTGGAAGAAGAAGAGAGGCTTACAAGAAAAAAGGAACAAGAAGCCACCATCTAGCCTATTGAATCGGTGAGATAATCATACAAGCAATGAGAGCAGACTGATTAGTTGCTGGCAGAAAGACTACAAACAAGACAGGCAAGAGGAATTGACAGATGAAGAGAAGGCTAAGATTGTTTGTAGATCTCTTGGAGAAGAGAAAGAAACATTTTGCCGCATTAAGAGCTACAGAAAAAAAAAGGAGCACCAACACCTACTAAAGCATATAAGTAAAGTACAATGTCGACTTATCTATATAAAACTCATGGGTGGATACAGCTCAGTCAGTTAAAGACCAAGTCATTGAGAATTTAAAGTTATTTGATAAAGAAATGACAAGGGTAAATATGTTTGTTGATATGGATACTGAAATGAAAGAAGGCTCAAATAAAGCTAAAATAGATACAGCACAAGAAGGCAATTCTAAAAGAGCAGGTAATGAATTAGAGCAGGAAAAGGCTAAGAAGCAAAAGGGTGATCATGATCAGGAGGAGGAAGAGATAAAAAAGCACATGGAGATTGTTCAAGATGATGAGGTAGCAATTGATGTGATACCTCTAGCCATTAAGCCTCTAATGATTGTTGAATACAAGATTGATAAAGAAGGAAAGATGGGATACTTTAAATTGATAAGGGCTGATAGAAGCTCAAAAAGGTATTCATTCATGATTGAGATGCTTCAGGGTATTAATAGAGAAGACTTAGAAACTCTCTAGAAGTTGGTCAAAGGAAAGCATTGGTTAAGAAGGCCAGAAGAGGATTATGAGAGAGTGATGTAGGGAGATCTAAAGGTGATGTTTGAACCAGATTTGGAATGTGAAGTATGGAGAAATCTACAAGGATACAATGTGACAATTTGGAAGCTATTTTCTTCAAGTAGAGTTCATTTTGTAAGATTTTATAATATGCATATCTTTATGCTGGTAGAGGAAAAGTATCCACTCACACCTGCAACAATCATAATTATGATCAACAAGAAGCTTCAAACTGACCAGTGGAATGATATGTGCTATCAACTTTTAAAACTCATGACAAAACAGTGCAAGAATCCTGGAAGTATGTGAATGCATCCACCTGGTGATGGTGAAGACTTTTAATGAAGAAACTTGAGATCAGGAAGATGTACTCAAGTTTAAGTGAGGATTGTTGGATTTTTTTAAAAGACTTTAGTTATTTCTTTTGAGTTATACTGCTCAGTTATTTATTAGTGTTGTCAAGCATAAACTTAGTACTGTAGTTAATTACTAATGAAAATTATGGCTAAGGTAGTAGTGACTGTAGTATAAAAGCTATCTATGCTAGTTACTTAATATTCACGCTCATATATTGGTAATGTTAGTTATAAAGTTTTTGCATGCTAGTAGAAGTAGATTGCTGAGAGATGTAGACTGAAAATATACTAAGTTTAGTTAATACTGCTAGTACAAAAGTTAGTATACTAGTGTATGTTAAGTACTGCTAGAGTGACTTTAAAGTAGGTTACTACTGTTGTGCTCAGTTACAAATGATGAGTGATTATTACTGCTAGAAGGATTATGCTGATACAGATGAGATCAAAGACTTATCTGAGAAGAGATAAAGATTGATTGGAGAACATGATACAATTCGAATAGATAAGTATTAGTTATTTAAAAAGAATGATATGGTTACTTTTTTGTTTATGAGATTACGTTTGTTATAGAAAAGATCAAGATAATTAGGAAGTATTGTAGCCTTGTCGGATTCCTTGGTGGTATAAATGGATGTCTAGGCATAATGTTATATTTGTTTTAGATATTCATAGCTTAAGGTTTTGTAACCCTATCACTATAAGGGGTGTTCATTTTATATTTGAAGTGAAAGTTTGGTTATTTTAACAATCTTACTTATTATATTTCTTTGCTTATTCTTCTTAAGTATCATGGACTAGATTCTCACTTTGTCTATTAATAATATATTCAATCAAAGTTTCTACCATAGTTGTCTTGGATTTATTCATTATAACTAATCCTTTTACAAGCTAAGCAAGATCTATTCAAGTGGGATCAACACATAACTTTGGTGTCATGTGGATATGACTGGAGTGATCAGGCAGAGGAAGGGCCTAATTATGCACTCATGGCTTTCTTATCTTCAAGTCCTGACTCAGAGGTATCTAATGATTCTATTTGTTTAAAAACTATTGAATCTCTTAAATCTCAAAATGATCAACTATTAAAAGATTTAAAGAAATTTGAGTCACTGGTTTTAGGTTATAAGACAGGTTTAGAGTCTGGAAGAAAAACTTGAAGTTTATAAAGTAAATGAGTTTATTTATTTACAAGATATTAAGGGCTTAAATTTTGAAATTTACATAGAAGAAATAACTATTAGAGAGCTTAGGAAAAAGCTTGACATAGTTCAAAAAGAAAAAAATGTCATTCAACTTAATGTAGATAAATTTAAACATGCATCTAAAAGTTTAAACAAGCTCATTTGTGTCAAGATAGGTGACAATTGTAAGAAAGGTTTGGGCTATAAAAATTATAATGCTAGTTCCACTCCCTACACCATGAAAATTTCATGCCTCCTACACACTGATCTTGTCTTTATTGGTTTAGATGAGTTTAGTTAATAAGCATGTGTGAGGAAACTGTAAAGCTATGTTAGTGAAGAAGAGACTAATTATAGTTAGGATGAATGATGATGACACATTGATTGAAGTGTTGGGTGTCAGAGTGAGGAGAGGGATGTGCTCAGCTAAAATTGAAAAGAAAATAGTTAGGCCTAGTATTGTTAAGAAAGAGTTTGTCAAATCTAAACAACAAGAAAAAAATACTAGGAAAACTGTTAAACAAGTTGAGCAACATAGGCAAAACACTCACAGTCCAAGAGGCAATCAAAGAAATTAGAACAATATGATGTCTCAAAAACTATGAAGCAATTTTGAGATGTTTAATAAGGCCTGTTATGTTACGTGAAGCTTTTGATAATTTTTCAAGTTGACTGCAAATTCCATCAAAAACAGGTTTCAAATCAAAGGATGGATAAAAACCTTTTGGAACATGCTCAAAGGGTTGAATCATCAAATCTTGACTAAAATGACTGACCCTGGTGCTAAAGAACTTAGTTCCAAGAAGCTAAGAAGTTACTTATGAACGTCTGGTTTAGTATCTGTTAATTCTGCTGACAAAGTAATATGTCACTCTAAAAACAACTAGTAAATGCTGCTTAGACCAATGTGATTATCTTTCTAAAACATCACATTCAAATCTTAGAGGACCATTCATAAGAACACTACAATTAAATAACAATAATATTAATATAAGGGTTAATATGTTTGGAGTAAAAAAATAATACTGTTAGGCCAAAAGCAGTAAGTAGTTAATTGATTGTTAAGGGGAAATTATTTTTATATGTTAAGGCCTCAGTTGTTAGGTTCAGATGTAAACCAAGCATAAGTTTTAGGACTCATGTTTCTAGACACAACAGTTGCATCATTCACCAAAAAAAGTTTTGTTTATGTTGATGATCAAGGCAGATCAAGTAAAGTAATAGATTGGGTCCCAAAAGTAACTGATTTTCTTACTAATGGGTTAGGGCAATCCATCAAATGGATCTTACAGGATCATAGGAGTGATGATATGTTGCTAAAGGCAATATGTTATTTTATTTTAAATTAGACATGGAACATGTCATATCTTACAGACTATGAAAGTGATAGTTGGAGGATTGTTGCTTTCTGGAGGGAACCCAAAGGAGGGAAATCACGGGAAATATGTACATTAAAACTGCTAATCTAGATTTTGAAAATGTGTATTTGTGTGGGAGTTAAATGTTTAACCTCTTTTGTGTCTCACAAATCGTGTGATAAAAGAAATAGTGTTCATTTATGCACGATATATTGTTTTTATCTTTTACTTTAGTTAATTGAAGAAAGTCAAGTTTTTACTATAGTTCCTAGAAAGATCAATATGTATAGTCTTGATTTAAAGAAAATGTTCCTAAAGGATGGTTTACTTGCCTTTTGCAAATGCCAATCTGATGAATCTAAACTTTGGATAGAAGGCTAAGTTACTAAACTTATAAAAACCATCTGAATAAAATTGGTTAAAGGAATCTTATAGAGGTTTACATTCCATACTTTTTGAAAATGCTCAAACCTGTGTTGGCTTGTCAAAGGGAAAGCAGCACAAAAGCCTCTTGTAAGTTCACTAACAGAGAAACGTCAATTAGTCTTCCTTTACATTTGTTACATATGGACTTATTTGGTCCAACATTTGTAAAAAGTCTTATGAAGAAAATGTATTGCCTAGTTGTCATAGATGATTACAGTAGGTTTACATGGGTTTTCTTTCTAGCTTCTAAGGATGAGACTAGTGGCATTCTTAAGTCCTTTATAACTGGGATAGAAAATCTAGTAGATCACAAGGTTAAGGTAATTAGATGTGATAATGGAATTAAGTTCAAAAATAGATAAATGAATTAGTTTTGTGAAATAAAGGGTATTTTGAGACAATTTAGTATAGCTAGAACTCCTTAACAAAATGGAGTTGCTAAGAGGAGGAATAGGACACTAATTGAGGCTGCTAGGACTATGCTAGCTGATTCTAAGTTGCCAACTACTTTTTTGGCAGAAGCAGTTAATACTGCTTGCTATGTGCAAAATAGAGTGTTAGTAGTTAAGCCTCATAACAAGACCCCATATGAACTTTTTCTATAGGTAGTTACAACTTTAAGTTTTATGAGACCATTTGGGTGTCTTGTTACCATTCTTAATACCATAGATCATTTAGGCAAATTTGATGGTAAGGCTGGTGAAGGTTTCTTTATTGGATACTCTTTGAATAGTAAAGCCTTTAGAGTATTCAATAGTAGAATAAGAATAGTGGAAGAAAACTTGCATATTAGGTTTAGTGAGAGTACACCTAATGTTGTAGGTAGTAGACCAGTTTGGCTATTGATATTGATGCACTAATAAGAACAATGAATTATGAGTTAATTGTTGCAGGTACACAGTCTAATGGTTTTGTAGGTACAAAAGCTAGTGATAATGCGACTCAAGCTAGAAAGGAGACAAAACATGTCAAAGATTACATTTTGCTACCATTATGGACTGTTGGTCCACCATTTTCTTAAAATCTAAAAAGTTCTCATGATGATGGATCGAAACCTTCAAGTGATAATCGAAAGAAGGTTGATGAAGATCCAAGAGAAGAAAGATAATGTTAATAACACTGACAATGTTAATGTTGTTGGCATAAATAAGGTTAATGCTGTTGGTGGAAAAACAAGCATTGAACTTCCATTTGATCCAAATATGCCTGCTTTGGAAGATTATAACATATTTAACTTATCAAGAGATGATAAAGATGATGGTTTAGTGGCTGACATGAATAATTTGGAAGAGTTTGTAGAAGAAGTTGAACTTGTTGAAGAATAAGCCATGAAAGCAAAATTGGTTGGACCTTCTTCTGCTTGGTCACTTTAATCATAGCCAAAGCCATCACACAGAGATACTAGGGCATTTGAAGTAGTTTCCTTAACTGGCACAGTTCTTCTGATAGGCCCCCTGTTCCTGCTGTCATGATTCCTGGGTGCCCTGCACTCCCTTGCAAAGTGTCCTCTCTTGTGGCAGTTGAAATACTCCACCTTGGACTTGTTAAACCTAATTCTTTCTTTGTTGGCCATGTCCAGCTTCCTTTCAGTATTCTTCAGGAATCTTCTTGCCCTTATAGTCAGCATAGCAATGTTCCACCTCAAATCCATCTCTTCTAGATCATCAGGATTGATTTGTTGTAGATCTTCATTATCTAGCTGTGGAATACTTGGTTGGCTAGCAAAGAAGGAATAAATCACAGCATCACTCAAATTTTCAACAGTTGTTGAGCTATCAGCAGCACCCTGAGTGCTAGCAGTATTAACACCCTGAGTAGTATTAACTGCTCTAGTTGCACTATTAGTGCTGCTAGAGGACAGAAAGGCTACATTGTGTGAGTTTGTGGTTGAGCTAGATGTCCCCTTAACCTCTGATTCATAAGCCTTTAGGTTGTTAAAGAGGTCATCCAAACTCAATGTCTCAATCTCTGGTTTGTTCCTCCACATAATAGTATGCATAGTCCATTCTTGTGACAAACTTCTCAAGAACTTCTGATTGATGTCTTCTTGAGGAATAACTTCACCATGCATCTCCAGTTGACTAATTAGCTTTTGAAGCCTTTCATAAGTTTGCTCAATCACTTCTGTGCTAGATGCAGCAAAGTTTTCATATTGCTGCTTCAGAAGATTTTTCTGAGTTTTCTTTGTAGCAGTATTACCTCCAAATCTGTTCTCAATAGCCTGCATCAGTGTCTTAGCATCCTTATATGAGTTGAACTTTAATTGATGTTCATTAGGTAAGGCCATCAACAGAGTGCTTCTTGTCTTCAACTCTACCCTTCTTTGTGCCTCATCTTCAACACTTGTAAGAGGGATAACAGTCTCCTTACCATCAACAGTTTTTGTTACTATGGGTGCATTACCATTTTCTACGATCTCTCATAGAGTGTAATCAATGCACTATAGGTACTGCTCCATCATCATCTTCTAGTGATCATACTCACCAGGTTGTAGTATGGGTAGCTTGATGGTTTGAGTAGATTGAGAATCTATTGCTTCTTGAAAAAGTAGATCTTTTTGTGTAGTAAAGGTTCTTCTTATTCAAAGCTTCTCACAAGCTCTGATACTACTTATTGATCCTAATAGAATAGATCTTGCTTAGCTTGTATAAGGCTAAGTTGTATTGAATAAATCCAAAACAACTATGATAGAAACCTTGATTGTGAATATCAAAGACTATGTGGAATCTAGTTAATGATACTAAGAAGAATTTCAATGAAACAGTAATGAATAAGATTAATAACAAATAGTTTACCAAACTTTCAGCCTTGATATAATACGAACACTCTTAATAGTGTTAGCATTACAAAACCTTGAAGCTATATCGATATCAAAACAAACAATTTCTAGATATCTAACTCTATGCCCTAGGACCTCTTTTTATACACCAATGAGTCCTAATCGGCTTACAATATTTTCCTAAATTATCATAATCTTCTAAAAAAATAACTTATACGTATCTTTTACAAAAATATCTCATACTTATCACATAAGCAATCTTTATCTTTTCTTCTGGCTTTATCCATCCCTTGACAGTAGAAACTCTTTTAGCAGTCTTAATCTTTTTAGCAGTTGTAACTTTGTACCAGCAGCATTAACTCTGAACACTAGCAGTAGTAACTTATACACCAGCAACATTAACTGTGTACAAGCAGTAGTAACTACATAGAATATTTTCTTCAATCTTCACCAGCAGTACTAACTTTACTCTGGCAGTACTAACTTTACTAGCAGTACTAAGTTATACTAGCAGTACTAGTATATACTAACAATAGTAATTGTGAACTAGCAGTATCAACTTTATACTAGCAGCACTAACTACTTAGCATATGTTTCATCAAAGTTAATGAGCAGCACTAAGTTATGCTTAACAGCAATAACTATTTAGAAGAAAAGGATGTTAATGTTATTCTTGATCATTATTGTGATTAAATCAAAAGACATGGAAACTTTCAAGGCAATGATCTAGATCAGCTAGTATACAACTGGTAATAGGATGGTTACTACTTCTAGGGTTAGCAGTTACTATTGTTGGATTTGTATACAAAGTTAATGCTGTTAAAGAAGATTAATACTGCTTGGATATAGTTTCTGCTGTTTGTTTAAATTAGTGCTGCTCGACTCAGTTAATGCTGCTAGGGCTCAAGTACATACTTAATGTTGCTAGTATATACTTAGTGCTGCCAAGTATATACTTAATGCTGTCAAGGATGGTTAATGCTGCTAATGTACTTTGTGCTGCCTAGTATGGAAGAACAGTAGTAAGTCATGAGTTAATACTGCTAAGGTATAAAAGCAGTTACTACTGTTATTATTGTTGGTTAATACTTCTAGCCTTGTCCGATAAAAGAAGTTAGTACTGCTAGCTTTGACAGATATCAGATAACACACACATAAGATTTTTGGTTTTTGGTTCTTAACTGATTTAAAGGCTCGTATTTTATTGATTTAATTGGTTACGAAGACGATTGTTTATCATTTATTTGAAGGTGAAGTGGAATTATTTGGTTTATGTTTTATCATATCTTAAAGTGAGTGTAACACTTTAGAGATAACTTGTTCGTGCTTTCATGTTGTGACGAATAATTGACAAATCTAGCACAGGTGTGTGATCTAACTTATGGTGCTCAATGCTCACATTTGCTATCACTTTGGTTATGTGTCTCATAGAAGATAAGGATAAATTGTCAAGAGATTGTGATCTCCCTATACATCGGTTTGGGTATACGTTCGAAGTTACGTGGATAGTGCAAGATATAAGACGCAAGTTTGGGTTGTTCTACTTCAACATCAAGTTCGTTATACTTGATTTTCTTCATCAGTAATCATTACATAGAGCTTACAGAATTGAAGATTCAAGAAATGGTTAACATATGGGTTTCAAGGGAAGCTTAATGTTAAAATGTTTAACCATTTATATGTTGAATCGAGGTGAAGGTTTTTACAACTGCTAGTCTTTGTTACTACTGCTAGTTTAAGTTTCTACTGCTCAAGTTTATCTTGAAGAAGCGTCATGGAGGGTAATTTGAGTTGTTGAAGGCTGGATTAGAAGTGTGATAGTGGTTCATAGTTGTGAAGATCAAAGTTGCATACTTTAGTCTCCTATTTGATATTGACAAAAAGGGGAAGAAGATTTGATGATTTGCAACTTGTAGATCCTTGGTGGAATTTTTTTTTTTTTGGGTAAAAGGGCTACTACCCCGGTAAAATATATTACTCCAAAAAAACGTTTAAGAACAATGGATATAGGTGAGTCTATTATCACAGCCGTTACATGGGCAACAACCAGCATTAAAAAGCTAAAACCAAAACAAAACCCCCCCCCCTCCATAAGGAATGACATGCCACTTCTTATAGACTACCAAACATTAAAACAAGAGAAAAAACAAATACTATTTTCTAACCCACTCCTATTTAGCTGAAGTCACGATATTCCTTAAGAGCTTCATCAGCCGATGACCTGATCCCGAGAGCCTTCTTTAGTAATCAAAATATCTTCTTCAAGGCTTCATTACCACCTCCTAAAGAACCAACCCAATGCGGTAAAAAACAGCCCTTCATCATTCAGCAGTTTCATCCTTCATTAATAATTTCACGATTATCCATTTAGAAGGGATCTCCTATACATTCTTACCCTTAATACATTACCAGAACAAATTAGAAATCCTAGGAACATCAGCCCCTTCTTTTTTCTCATCCACAAACAGGATCAACATGAGTTCTAACCTTAGGTGAGACACAGATTCACCATAGTATCACCATCCACATTTAACACATCCAAACGGATTAGCCGTCTCCAAACCTGGGTTTGATACCCTATTACCATCATCATTCGTTGACACACAAGGAGAGGCTGATTTAGACCCCCCTTTAGCATCACCACCTTTCTTTTGCTGCCACATAACCGTAGACTTGGGCTTATTCAACCTAATACCATTAAAATCAGCGCCCTTCTTCTTCTTACGGCTCTTGACCTCAGTAAACCCGTCATCATTCTCTTCCATAACCGTAGTATTAGCAACCCTAGCTGAATGTTTAGGAACCTCCTCACGAACACGTTTAGGACACAATAAAGTATCATGACCAAAACTTTTACAATCAACACAATGTGGAGGCTTCCATTCATACTCAACTCGAACAGTCTCCTTAATATGACCATCGCCTTCATCCACCGGAATAGCCATAGTAACCTCCTTTTTTCCATCAACCAGCAGCCGCGTCAATCTAATCAAAGCTTTAGCAAAAAAACTAATCTTACCCCTGATTCACACACATAGAAACTAGTAAAAGCATCAGGATGATAGCTTACCAATCTGGTTACCACGCAAACTCAAACCATCTCCGAGTAGCAAGACCAGGACATTGTACAATTATCCAAACCGAAACTTTAGTGACCTCACCTCTCTTCAACGACACACTAGGTGACCATTTGCTAAGAATAATAGGTGATTTGCGAATCAACCACGGTCCCTTCTCAATCACTTGATCCCTACCTGATTTAGTAGCAAACTTAAACAAGTAGACACCATCATCATTACGCGTAATCCTTTCAAAACCAAATTTCCTCCACGTATTGGATACATACTGTTGAACAACCGGAAATGAAGGATCTTTACCAAGAAAAAAACCCACAATGGAGTTTTCATACCTTCCTTTGATCTTTGCAGCCGCATCTCTAGGAAGCACACAGTCAATAGATTCAATGCGTTCATCATTGACAAGAGTACGAAAGTGTACCTTGTTTGTTGCATCCTTAGGCTTTAACAAGCTAGCGAAAGAACCACCTGAATTAGTGCCATTGGAATCAGCAACAACATCCTTAACATTCAAGTTCCCAACAGCCTCAAACGACACTTTACTAGGACTTCTACCCTCATTCCCCTTCGTAGCAGCCCCAAACTCCTCATTAACAACATTACGCATAGGTTTCCTAAGAATACTCTTAGGGACATTAATATTACCATCAATGCTAGTCACACGTTTGGCAATACCACTCAAAATTGGCGTATCTACATTCGTTGTTGATCCACCAGCCCCTAACACACCACCATCCTTCTTCTCCTTCTCAACCACCTTAGAACCGCCCTCTTTTTTCTTCTTATCACCACTAGCAAGAAAACCCCTCTCCATACCCCAAACACAACAAGAAACCAGTAACACCGAAGTTAGCAGCCAAGAACAAGAACCAACCCCCCCCCCCCAAACCACACCCAGCCCCTAACCAATTTCCATATTGACGTACAGCAATGATAGATGAAAAATTGAAGCACACGAACCCACCAAACAACAACAGCCCCAATCAAAAGACGAATTAGGTTTAGAGAAACCCTAAATCGTTGATTATAATAATAATAAAGTTATGAGCCCTAAAACCAAACCAATGAGCTGCTAACAAAACCCTAATCGCAACACACCAGAATCGGATACAAACAATCCTAAAAACGTATTTGGGATTCAATAACTCACCTAACAATCGATCCAAACTATAAACAGGCTAATGGATATATATATAAGGTCGAAACCCTAAAATATAATCACAATAGTCGGTTAAATAGAAAGATTGACGCCAAGCAGGATTAAAACCCTAAACCGTTAGCGATTTAGAAATCAGTAACAACTTGAATCGATCCAAACACAATCAATTAAAGCAATCAAATATAGAAGTCAGTCCAATGAAGAACAAACCCTAATATTTGATACTAAAATAAATCGTGGAAAGAAAGAATAACAAGGAAGAAACAAAATTCTAAATCAAAAGAATTGTAAGAAACGAATCAAGCAAAAACAATAAGAATATTAGCAGCCATGGATCGCCCACACATAGAGAGAAAACTAGGGTTGAGGTTTGATCCTTGGTGGAATTGCATAGCCTAAGGGGAGGTTTTCATTCGTATATTAACTTCAAGGGAAGTTCATGCTTATTTGGTTTTATCATTATCAACTAGGGGAAGATTGTTGGGAATTATATTTGAGTTGTAAGGGACAAAACTATGATGAAACAAGATGGAAACAAGAAGGACCAAAGTCATCATTATGGGATTCTACAAGATGTAGGAGAAAATGAAGATTTGGTCATAAAGAAGATAAAGATGAAAAGATATCAAGTATAAACATTGGATTGATTTACTTATTTTAATCTCTTTTATTAGTTTCCATGTAAACCTTAACCTCCTTATACTATAAAAGGAGGTCCAAGCATATAGTTTTAGTATGCCAAAAAGTGTGTGTGCACCAAAGGTGTAAAACGTGTGTGTGTGGGTTTACACGTCCCACAGGAAGATGTAGATGCTAGAATGTGTGGTGTAGCCCCAAGATCATTAGTTTGATCCTGTTGATGTAACCATCTTATCATTGATCAGGTAAGATTGGGGCTTGTAGTAGTCATTGTATAAAGTGATGATGAAACTTGTTAGCAATAATAAAGAATGTTCTTAATGTTTATTCCGCTGTGCATTCTATTGTTCTTTGTTATTGTTCATCCTAGATTAGAGTTCTAATAAAACTAAGCTTAAACGATCGAATGGTTTCCACACTGCTCCATCCTTATCTTTTAGAGATCATACTCACCAGGTTGGAGTATGGGTAGCTTGATGGTTTGAGTAGATTATGAATCCATTGCTATGTGAAAAAGTAGATATTGTATGTAGTAAAGATTCTTCTTATTCAAAGCTTCTCACAAGCTTAGCTTGTATAAGGCTAAGTTGTATTGAATAAATCCAAAACAACTATGATAGAAACTTTGATTGGGAATATCAAAGACTATGCGGAATCTAGTCAATGATACTAAGAATAATTTCAATGAAACAGTAATGAATAAGATCAATAATAAACAGTTTACCAAACTTTCAGCCTCGATATAATATGAACACTCTTAATAGTGTTAGGGTTACAAAATCTTAAGAGATGTATGAGAGATATGAGATATATCTAACCTAATACCCTAGAACCTCCTTTTATACACCAAGGAGTCCTACTGGGTTTATAATATATTCCTGAGTTATCATGATCTTCTAATCAAATAACTCATACGTATCTTTTACAAAAATATATCATACATATCACATAAGCAGTACTAACTTGATCTAACAGTACTAACTTATATCCAGCAGTATTAACATTATACTAACAGCAGTAACTTTACATCAGCAGTAGTAACCACTTAGTATATTTTCCTTAAACTTCTTGAGCAGTAGTAACTTCCACTAGCAGTCTTAACTTTTGCACTAGCAGTATTAACCACTTAGAATATTTTCCTTGAACTTCACCAGCAGTAGAAACCATAACCAGCAGTAGTAACTTCAACAGCACTAAGAAGTCTTTTAATCCCAACAGTTACAGAACCTACTAAAGAGGTGACAATAGATGATGAGGAAAACATTGTTGATGATATGGGTAATGCTGAAGAACAACCTGATGGTAAGGTTGCACTAAAGACTGACAATGCTTCAAAGAATGATTGGTTCAAACAATCTCCAAGGCCTCCTACTTCTGATTCAGAATGGAACAAGGATCGAATTGTTGATGATCAACCAGAACAACCCTGGTTTAATGATCTGGTGTCTGCTGAAAAATACCCACTCACATTTGACGAACTTATGGCCACTCCCATTAACTTCTCTAAGTTTGCAATGAATAGTCTCAAGCTAGAAAAGATAACCAAAGCAGACTTAGTTGGACCGGTCTACAATCTTTTAAAGGGCACTTGCCAAAGTAGCATTGAACTTGAATACAACATGGAAGAATGCTATAAAGCTCTATTTGATCAACTTGACTGGGCTAATCCTAAAGGTGACAGATGCCCATTTGACTTGAGCAAGCCTCTTCTTTTAAAAGGTCGTCCAGGCCATCTAACCATTCATGCAGAATACTTCTTCAACAACGATCTTGAATATCTGAAATCAAGATACTTGGAAAGGAAGTATACCAAGTCAATTACAAAGACAAAGGCTGCAAGATATGAGTTAGTAGGTATTAAAGACATGATCCCAAAGCAATGGAGTGTAGTCAAAGTGGGTTATAACAAAGAAGCTGCATTTGGAATTTTACGTTGGGGACCCAAGCGTCAGCTGTTCTATAGATCTCAAATCAACAGACTCTCTCGACATGATGTCTACTCAACCTTGAAGATACTGAGTGTGGTCAGTGTGACGATTAACAAGCAATTTAGTTATGGGAATTTAAAGGAGATTGTGGTGAGAAGAGAAAGATAGGAAGTTGTAACACATTGAAAGAACGGGGACTTTATAATTACACATGAAAGGACCATTGAGGATATACTCCTTCTAGTTTTTCAGTACAAGTTATTCCATCTCGAAGGCGATGCTATTGTTGACTTAGCGGTTGCACTGCGTATGTTTACCAGAAGAATCGTCATTTAGAAAAGAGTCAAAGATGTCCAACTTGGTGTAGAAAGTTACCAGAAGAAGCTCAATATTACCAAGCCTCAAAAGGATTTTCCTACAACTCTGCCATTGAACCATACACCCTATCATTTAATCCGAAAAGGGTTGTCTATGAGGACTTAAGCAATCGAAAGAGACTAATGCGAGCTTATGAGCTCTACAAGTTCTCGGATGAAATGATCAAGTCTGTTCGAGACACTCTTCATTACAAGCTACTCAATTTTAGGCTGGATTACAACAAAGACATGTCTAGAAGAAAATGGACAGCCACAGACAGAGATGGTCAGGCATCATGGTTAAGTTGATTGAGGAGCAGCTGCTAGAAAGGCGGGTTATGTGGAATTTAGAAAGATTGGTTAGTGGACGGAAACTTGAGATGGACTACAAACTAATGCAGCGGACTGCATGACTGTTAGATCCTCTCTCATTTCTTATCTTGTGAATATGTAAATATGTAGTGTACAGACTTTAGTATATATGTGTTAAGTATAATTTTTCATGAATTTTTTATTAAATTCAAAATCTTTCAAAATATGTACTTAACACTATATCCTACCCTCATTAATTGAGGGGGAGCATTAAAATATTCCTAATAAGCATGCTAATAAGTAAAAAAAATCTCCCCGGAAGTTTAATTTTAAATCAATTGATATCCAAAATATTAAACGATTTAACATTTTTGATAAGGAGAGAAAATGTGATTAAAATACAAGGCTTATAATGTGATCTTAGTGACTTAAGTGCAGCTTCTCCCTCTTATGTGCAAAACACTTTCGAATATCGATGCACATATGCAGGGGGTAATTTTGGAAAAGATGAAACCATCAAGGTACAAAAGTTTTGATTTATATATCACAAGTACCTTGATTGATTTTCAAAGGTTTTAATGGCTACTGTGGAAATACCAAAAGACCGACCATGTACTATTTTAATGGAGATATAATGCGGTTAAGGATAGGTATTAGTTCTATGATCCAACCAGAACCAGAGGGATCTACCCAGGAACATTCCAATAGTAAGATTAGAAGTCCCTAGGTATAATATATAAAAAGAGTAAACTGAGAATGGGAATAATGCCGACTAAGACAGAGCTAGCATTGGAACAAACCCAACAAGGTGTTAGTAATGAAGTCTTGGTAAGCATTGAAGGGGTTGAAGAATGAAAAAAGAAATGTAAGGATTAAGGGTGTAAATAAAGAAGTCTTTCATATACTTAGGCAGAAACCAGGTCAATACATATGCTATCAGAAACACTAAGATGTTGTCTAGTATTGAAGATAGCCATCATGGACCCAGTGATGCAATGCATAACCCTCCCTAGCCACTCAGGGTCTCTCAAAAGACTCTTGTTTCATTTCTCACGGAGATTAAACACATTTCTATCAACTTTCTCACTCTGAGTTAGTTGGTATTGAAAAGGTGACAGTCTGCTCCAGCCTCCGATTACTAAAACCAAAATGCACTATTGAGTCTAGAGCCACAAGAGATCATCAATAAATCTCATTAGGACACTATCCAAAAGTACACTTGTTCTTCATACACCGTGAAAACAAGTGAAATAATAAGATTCCTACGCATTATCCTTGTGATCTTGCCAGAACATCAGAGTGATACTTAACAGTATTCACAGTGACCATGGAAATCCTACCAGTGCCAACATCAAACAAGCACTGCGGCAGGTGACTTGTGAGATCCTATATGGATTAAACTTGTGACAACTGAATATTAATTTGGGTTTAGTATATGAATTGACAGGTGAATTTGTAAAAAGATAAAACTGTTGGCGTGTTATAAAACTCTTTATTCATTAACACGTCAACTGATTTTCTCCAAAACAATTTTCAATCTTATGTCCATGGGCAGCCTCACAAGGGTATCTGGACGTAGAAAAGCTAAACATGAATTGACGATTAAATCGGGAAGATAGTAAATTACCGATTCACTCTTACCGTGTTGTCTGCTTGAGACGTTCCGGTAATGAGAACGGCTAGTATAAATGTGAAACCCTGTCAAAGAGATTCTTTTGAATTCTACCTGATCACAGTCAATATTTATACTGATTAACAAGGAACCGTGGTTATTACAACTTTATTCAACGAAGTGATAAAGACACTTTCGTCCATATCTATTGATTATCACTAATCTAAACCTGCAGGTTTTCCCGATGGTGGCAGCAACTAGTTCATGACGAGTCAGATTCATTGCCACATGCTCATACTCGACCAATAAATGTAAAGACGTGATGAAAGCTCAAGTACATGTTTCAAAATTCTCCCGCTACTCTGATACTAAACGTCTTCCTTGAAGTCATGAAGTTTTTAAGTTAAAGAATATCAAGAAAGATGACTATAAAAGCTTTCAAGATAAAGAAAGGTATGAGCATGTTGGTCCAATAGTCACAAGTCTACAATAAGGTGAAAGATTACAAGATGATGAAGAGATAATGTTTGACTGATGGTCTCAAGAAGTTTAAGATCATGAGTCTATCAAGCATGCAGGAACAAGTTCCAATATCACTATATCAAATTCAAAAGATAAAGAACAAAGTGTAACAACTCACATTTTCACACCTTTTTATCAAATTCAAAAGATAAAGAACAAAGTGTAACAACTCACATTTTTACACATTTTTACTTCAATGAACATCCAATTATTTATTATAAACTTTTACGCGTTCACTTTAATTTCCAACGATAAATTAAATCGCGTAAGCTAAAAACGATCATTCAATGTAAACGGGCATCAAACAATTAAATGTTTACATCAAGCAAGTGTTAAGTAATTATTTTGAGGGTAATTATTAACATTGTTCATTTTATTTTTATTGGTTACGTAAAGTGTTTACGTTTCGCAATAAAATACATTTAGGCATTCCCGGAACCACCAAAACTTTTCTACGCTTCAACAAATACCCACAATTATACCCAATGCTCAAAAATTACAAAAATGCCTCACATATATACATATAAAACTGGATATGGTCATGAAAATGCAAAGATATTAACTTTCAAAACATCACTCCTTGTTTTCATGGGATGATCTATCTTTTTGGGAACCAAGTGCACACATAAGACCAACTAGTCATTGTACATCACCAACTAATAAAGCCTCATGTTTCTTTTGACCAAGACTTTCCTATGACCTTATTTGACTAGTCTTATGATATATAAGACATTCACTAGTATAGAACACACATACATACTCCATTTCCTTAGTGAAAAACTCAAAAATACTCTCTTTTTCACCATACATAGCCACGGCTCAAAAAGAGTACCACCAACTATCCATACAATTTTTATTTGCAACATTTACATACATTCTTACAATATATCTAAGATGTCCTAAGGTATTTACAAGGATTGGTTAAACTTTTACAAGTGTTGAAGCAAGAAAGTGTAAGATTAGGGTTTTGGTGTGGATTAAGGTTTTCTAAGTGTGGAAGCTAGGGTTTTGTTGCTAAACAAGGGTTTAGATTTTGTTTTTCATCATCATACTTCATATTAAGGTTATTTAGAAACCCTACATCCTTTACATTTATCATTTTATGTGTATATAAGTTCTATGTAGCAAATCACCATTTAGGGACTTATTTTCTTGAAAAATGGAAAGTTTTACTTATGATCATGCTATGATATACTTTGTCATGTGCTATATTGTTGATAAGAATATATGAGAATGAAGGTATATACATTATATAAGTATGGTTTATGTATAAAAAGGGTATATAAGCAAGTTACCTAAAAAGTGTATATGTTAAAGTTCATGGACAAATGAGTAAGTAAACTAAAGGATCTTGTGATTCTTGGATAATATATGGACTAATCATGGACTAGAGACCCTAAGTATGTAAGACATATGATAATGAGTGTTGTAATGGACTTGTAACAAGATGATTAAGCTTAAAAGTTACAAAACAAGGTTTAAACATGTTTTTATGAAAAACCTCAAAACATTTTGTTAGAATTCGAAATTTAAAGTATACTTTTTATATTTTTATAAAATAATACTTCTCATGACGATTCCAAAAAGGTAAGAAACTCGAAAAACGGATTAATAACAAAAAAGATACGTAGTTTACGAGTTATACGTTAATTAAACGTGTTATAAAAGAGATTTTATAAAAACAAGTTATAAACCACTACTGATATATAAGGTTTATTATTTTTCTCAGATCACACATGTTTTTAGGATTCCAAAACAATAAGAATCGTAATTTTTCAATCAATAACGAAGGAGTTATGAATTTCGCGAGTTTACGTTAATAAATACTTTTAAAAAACTATTTTTATAAAAGTTACTGTTCACCTAAGTAAATAACATTTTGAAAAACTTTCTTTAATATGTTTAGAACTTTTAATTACAAAGACGTGCTTGAAATAATTGCTAAAAACGGAGCTATAACGAATAAAACACGACATTTATGAGTTTACGATAACTAAGTTTATAAATATTGTATGCCATGCAATACTTACTGTTTTAAATATTGTATACCATGCAATACTTACGGTTTTGGATATTGTATACCATGCAATACACACTCTAAACAATTGCGGTCCTACACTCATACAATTTACAAACCTATGAATTCACCAACATTATTGTTGACGTTTTAAAGCATGTTTTCTCAGGAGATCAATGAGGTACAAGACAAGGGATACATTGGTGGTCGTTATTTTGGAAGTCATTTGCATTAAAGATTTGGTTGCATTACATTTTGGAGGATCATTTATTATGAACTGGAATCTTTGTATAATTTAACAATGAACAAGTAAAGCTTCGGGCTTTTGTAACAAATATTTTGCTAAATCCAATGTATCGGTTTTAAACGACACTTTTAAAAGTCGTTCTTATATATATCTTGTGTTGTTGATCATTGAAGTAACACGCCCCAGACCCTTATTCCGCTGCGACTCAATCTGGGGGTGTTACACAAAGAGTCAAGACTACGAGCAAGATTGAAGACATTTATAGAATGCTAATCTTAAGTTTTTGTAAATTAGAGTGACCTCTCTTAGAGGGAGATTGTTAAGAATCGAGAAAAGACTCGGTCACTTCTAAAATATTAATTCGTAGCTCTTAGTTAATCATTGTGTAAAAGTAAGCGAACCGGGTCAACATAAGGCTCTCTTTATGTTGACCACACCTTATGTAAGTATAAATACCCTCTCCTTCCAAGGAGAGGGTGTTGGTTTATTTAGAAATAATTATTCTACACATTTCTTTCTCTCTCTACGTGTTCCAACCATCTCTCTCTAGATTTCTTATTCTCATCTTGTTAGTTTGTGTGATTTGATATCCTACAAAGCCAATTGCTAGCTTGATTGTGAAGGGGAAATTGAAATAAACGCAGGCGCGTCCTTTCCCTATTTACAACATCAAGGTCAAGTGAGTCCATAAGTTTTAGAAAATCTTTAAGATGTTGATTTGATCCTCAGACCGAAGTATATCGAATGAGCATCCGTTTTGCACCAACCGGATGGTGTAGGGTCATAGAGGCACCACATTGTTCCCATCGAAGAGCTCAATGGTGTTTCGATATCCCTCATGGCTAGGTCGAGAATAATCTCCTAAAGTACGGACAGGATTTTCATCTCCCATGGTGGTCAACGAAAAAGATTTACAAAACAAAGGAAACAAAGAAAAGATAGACTACGAGAAAGCTAATAGAACGCAAATAAAAATTCTTACTTGTTAGGAATCAAGTGAGTAGACCTAAGCTAAATAAAATTCGAAACCTATACTATTCCCCACGCAGCGGCGCCAAAAACTTGATGCGGGTGTTGTGGACTCACAAAAAGTTTTACAACTCCCTATGTAGTATACCTAATTGTTACAGTGTAGTATAGGCAAGACTCGGGGGTTGTTATCGTTCTCTAAGGGAATAGCTTGTGAAGGATCGAATTAGATGTAACTAAGATCTAGGGGTTGAAAGAAGATTAGTTTTGTGTTTTTTTTATATTTTATGAAAGCAGGTAAAATCTTTGGTTTGAATGGGGTTTGGTTTTAAACTAATTAAACTAATAAACTAAATTAAATCTAAACTAATGCGGAAACTCGTATACGTAAACAAACGTATTCACTTAATCATGCATTACTCCTTAGTCTGCTCTTCCTAATCCTATTGCTTTACCACACTTGTAATGTAATGTGTAAGTACTCCTTAATTCATGAACGAATTACACGAACCCGCCGTCTATGTAATATTCCGTTAAGGCAACGCACAAGTAAGGTAGTATGAAGACTATTACAAGGCCCCTAAGAGTATATTACATGCATTAAAACACTTAAAAGGTGATCAACTATATTAGGGCAAGGTAGTATGAAGACTGTTGTGATGGTATCCTTTCTACACAATCACGCTTCCCTAGACGTCTTCGCAAGCAATTAAGAAGCTAGTTTTCTAGAGCCTAACGCATACACACATCAACAAGAAGCAATAGAATAAGGATTTACAAACTAAGTTTCATGCAATTATAAGCAAACACTAATTAATTTAGCCTAGCATGTTATAAGAAAGCAAAGAACAACAATTAATCAAACAATAAGACATATTGAAAGATTAAAGGGATAGAAGATCTTCACTTGATTAAAACATGGAGTTAAGGTTGATACAAGAGGGTTTAAGAACCCTAAAATCGACCTAAAACCTGATCATATACGTACCTCAAGTATGACTTTCGAATCCCACAAGTTCCACACTTAAAACCCTAAAACTGAGTTTGTATATATAGAAAAACAAGCGCGACGGCGTCGCTTTATAATTGTGACGCCATCGCCATGCCGAATCTTCTGGGGTTTTATTAAGTCGGTTAAGTCCTGACATCGTCGCTTGCATATCTTGACGCCGTCGTTGGAAATCGCGACACCGTCTCCAGCCCACTGTATGGCTTTTCTTTATCGACTTTGGTGTAGAGTTGTAATCTCGTCCGTTTCTTTCCAAAATGAGCCCAAGTCATGTGTATTTCTTCCAAATGTCATCCAAGTGCTAAAAACACAAAAAGAAACGATTAAGCATGTATTTTGAGCATATTTGCATGATTTAAGTGGTTAAATGACCTCGAAAAAGTGTATAGAATGACACCTCATCAAGTATGTGTTGTGTTAAAAATACGGTCTTAATAAAAGGGTATTTGTTTGATTTTAATTTGGTTAATCATAGAGAGTTGTGGGTGGACGGTTATCACGTGAGTCGTAATTTTGGTGTGGTTGTCGTTGTAAGCAAGTAGTGATCATAAAAACAATGAGTAGTGATCATAAGTGTTATAAGATGCGGTTGTTTCATAAGTGCTATTAGTTGTGTTTTATTTGCTTCTTATGATTTTTCAAGTTTGTTGTTTAAGGAATAATCTGAAGGGTGTTTTCTTTGATGTGAGATGAGTATTAATTTTGTTTTGATTGTGTAATTAACATAAAACATGTAGGACGAAAAGTGCTTGATCAAGTTCATGAAACATATGACAATGAATTAGTTGGTAAACAGTTTGTTCATGATGGACCGGAGAGTTTCTTCACTGTTGGTGCTCTACCACGAATCAAACTCGAGTTCACTGTCGTCTTGGAGGACGTTACCTCAAACCGGTGTAGACAACTCGTAGCTAAGCAGTAAATTATCTACCTATTCAATTTTAAAATGAGATATATGTATTCATTTGGGCTTACATGGATTTAATCCATAATGCAGGGGGTGTTTATTCGTGCGACAATCGTTCTTCCACAAGGATGTGAAGAACTTTGTTGATGATGGCGGTGGAGTTCTTGGTTGTCATAGATTTCATTCAGCTTTTCGTACCTAGCCTCTTTCATGATCCTTTCTATAGGTAGAACTAGTGTGACCAGTCTAAACTTCGACCCTTATTTCTTGGCATGCAAGTAATTCTGATTTTACTTTTTTGTGATATTAACGTTCTCACTAAAAGTTGATGCCGTTCTTTCTCATGTTAACAACTTTTCTCTTTGGCACAGGGGAGACATGAATTGAACTCCGATTTATTGAATATTGCATGTTCGTAAATATGATGGTGTTCCTTCTCATGTAGAAGCTCACATTGGCTCAATGATAGAGAGTAGACCAACAATAGAGAGTACACCAACAATAAACACAGTATTATGTCCATCGTAAGCAAACTCTTTGAGCCAATGGCGAGAAGACTATGTTTACTATTGGTACACTTTCTAGAAACGAGCTACAATTCACCGTTATACTTGAAAATGAGCTAAGTGGTAAAAAATCTACTTATTCAAACTGAAAATGAGATGTATGTATTTATTTGGGTTAACTTTGATTTAATCCGTATTGCAAGAAGTGTCTGCTTGCGTGCCAATCCTTCTTGCACAATGATATGAAAAGCTTTATTGATGTTGGCAGTGGAGTTCTTGGTTGTTATCAATTTCATTCAAGTTTCCGTACTTCTGAAGATGGCCTTTCTGTAAATATCGTTAAAATCACTTGACATTTAATTATAACTTCAGTCTATTGTTTCATAGTATGTGTTCGCCACCACCCTCCACGTCCACCACCACCACCGCTAACACCGCCCACAACATTCAATTATATCTTTTATTACAACCTCAGTTATGGTTAAATTGTTACTAATTTGCTGTCATTACCGAATGTACATTAGCGAATCCACTTTAGATTTTTATCTTCTAGAAAAAGATGTTGTTTCAACTTTAACCATCGCATTTTAAAACTACAACATCTCTTTTAATTTGGAACATTTTGAAGTATATGTAAGGAATGTATAGATATTTTAAGATGTCGTATTCCGTTATATGTCATAGGTCATAAAGCACAAGCACATCTTTTAACTTGGAGAGTCGTCATTTGCATATTAAAGAATTCGAAAACATTTAAAACAGCCACGTGTGAAAGCTTAACTGTTCGTTATAAACGTATTGTAATAAAGATGCACAACATAATAGAAAACCCGTTTACAATATCTGTATTTTATTCATGTGTAACTACGTGCGCATATAACTTATATATAACTAAGTTATGGGAATAAAAATAACAATAATATACTAAAGTACGTAAATGTTAAATAAGAGTTCTATGTTTGTTCAAACTCCCGCCTTATTTATTATTATTTTATTATGTTGTAGTTTATCCAGTTATTATAGAAAAACAATGCTTATCTAGTTACCATTCTGTTAGGGGATTAAGATTATTGTGATTTACAGGTTTAGGGTTTTTTGTACGCCATCATCGAAGAAGAAAATAATAGCACTACCAACACGCTCTGGCTGGTTTCCTCATCAGAATCAACTGCATTCAAAGTACATGCTAACTAATAATATGATTCATATTCTCAATGAATATTTTTCTCATTGTTAATTGTTTGCTTACATTATTCAAGACTTGATAAAAAAAAAGCCTTAATACAACTCCAAGTGCATGCTTCTTTGTTACATTTATATATATTTTGTGTTTATTTGTTTCAGAATGACTACAAATAATCACTTTGATGGTCAGAAACACTGCACTTGCAAAAAGTCGAAGTGCTTGAAACTGTAAGCTAGCTAGTTGATTTCATAATTGATAAAAGGCCGTTTTTGATATTTTGTCTATGATATAACAAGACCACATCTCTTTGCAGTTATTGTGAATGCTTTTCAGCTGGATTATATTGTGATGAATCTTGTACATGTCAAGAATGCTTCAATAGAACTGATTATGAAGATACGGTTGATGAGGCACGTCAACAAATAGTATCGCGAAATCCGCATGCATTTTCTTCCAAGATTGATAGCCTTAAACAGTCTCCAACCAACCATAATGTAGTATATGACCTTTTAAGTTTAAATACTACAGATACTTTATTTTATAGATTGTTAACCACTAATGATTGTTAATAGGAAGATGGAGATAAGCGAATACCAAATGCAGGAAAACACAAAAAAGGTTGCAATTGTAAGAAGTCAATGTGCGCGAAAAGGTACTGTGAGTGCTATCAGGTTTGTTCTCGATCTTGTTCATTCTCTTTATTTTCTTGTGTTAGCCTTGTTGTTCTACTAACGTTATGGCTTCATTCAATAGGCTAATGTCGGATGCAGTAGTGAATGCCGATGTGAAGGATGTAAAAATGTTTTTGGCAAGAAAGGAGGTAAATAAATAAGTTATTTGCATGAAATACCAATGTGCAGTTTCATTTTTCGCATTTGAGTTATTTTACTTCTTCTTTTATACGAATTAATTGTGCGATACATTTTAATAAAATGCTTGATATACTTCTTTTTGTGTAAAACTCACAAATTGAGTCCTTGCATTCCAGAATACAACATGTATAATGAATCTAGCAGCACGAGAGCCATCAACGAGACTGAATTCTGTACACCTCAGAAATTGACTCCTACACCATTTCAGCATTCAGAGTAAGATGTTTATCATGAACTTAAAAATGTCACCATGATTATTGAAGTGGTTAAGGTTTTGATTTTCTACTACTTATTATGTCTACTCAGAAAGAGGACACATCAATAACTCGTTATGATGAATTACAGGAACTTCGATATGTCTACTCTGGATCAAGATTCACCTCACAATGTCGAGTTCACGAATCAATTCACGCCTCCAGGTGCTACAATGATGGATTGGCCAAATAGTTCAAGAGTTTCTTCTGTGAATTCCTTACATTGGCCTGGTTCATTTGTCACCCCGGTATCTCTATTTCACGGCCCAAAAGTTAATGACATTCACGAAAATCCTATAGGTACCATTGAAAACAACATGCCCAATACATCGTGTGGCACTTATATCAACCATCCCGATACAGGCAGCAGTGACTTCACCAGATGACAAGTGTATGATTGTTCCATCAGCTTCTTTGGGAGAAAACTAACCATTTCTATAAAACGTTTCGCATGGACCATGTGCTACTTGGGCCTAAGGCATAGACACCAATTTCATGTTCATTGGATCAAATTTTGATGCTTTTTGAAAGATGTGTCTTTTAATGTCTTAGAATGTGGACTTGAATTGGATACTTGATAGATGATAAATACTCATCTTGCTTGTAATTCATCATTTTAATTAACCACCGGGTGGTTATGTTTAATTTATAACTTCGGTGCTGTTTGTTTATTAAGAGGCTCTGGATCTGATTCGCACATCTATATTCGGTAAAAAAGTCTGAATCTGATTTCCATCTTAATCTGAATAAGTGGTTGAGAAATCTGAATCTGAATGAAATAAAACTGTTTGTTTTGATAAAAATGTCTAGATGTGTAAAACTATAGTTTTTACAATTTAAATATAAAACGATTGCATTCGTACAAGAAATAAACTTTATTAAAATAAAAACAAATTTTATAATATAATTAATTTAAAGTTAAAAGTATTTTAAACAAAACATGCAATCTCATGTTTATTTTTCAAAAATAAACGTGTCAGAGTTTAAGTTGAACTTTTTACAATCACTAACTAAATGGGTCATACATATAATCTTATACACTTTTTATCGAACAAAACATATGCAATGATTCTATTTAATACTTTTAATACAAAAGACAAAGGTGAAACAAGAAAAAAAATCAAGAAATAAAAAACATCAAAATATAAAAAAAATCATAACAAAGTAAAAAAAATAAAAACAAAAAAGTAAGAAAAAAAAGACATTAAGAGGTGTTAAAACACACCTTTCACATCTAGTTCAGTAAGAGGTTTATGCCTCTTACTGCCTTTTAATGATCAGAAAAAAAAAACGCTCTTAACACTGCTTGCCTCTTACTGCCTCTAAATGACTTGAAAAAAACAAACAGTCTTAATAATCTAAATGTCTGACCGCGTCTGAATGAGTCAGATTAAGATGTTGTTAAGAGGTATTTCTAAAAAAACAAACGTCACCTTCATACTAGTTATAATGCCCGTGCACGCACGGGCTTTTTTCTAATTTTGTTTTAATGTAATTTTTATATATTTTAAAACTAAGTTTTTTTCTTTTAATTTGTGTGTAGGAAACTAGGAGGGGGGGTTGAATAATTTACTGGTTAATTATCTGTTTTAAAACTTTGCTTATAAAATGGTTTGATTCGAGTTGTATGTCAATCAATCAATAATATGAATCACAACTAAACTATCTAATGAAAAAAAAAAAAAAAAAAAAAAAAAAAAAAAAAAAAAATAAAATAAAAAAATAAAAAAAAAAAAAAAAAAATAATGAACTAAATAAACAAAGCAATATAAAAGAATAAGGAAAGAAACGATCAAACCAAATAAGACACAAAGATTTATAGTGTTTCGGCTACGAAGCACCTCTTCGCCCTACTCCACTCCTCGAGTACTCCACTTGAGATTTCACTATGTCAACAAGCTCCCTTTAGGCGGAGAAAACCGTTTACACGTCGCTTACTTTCTTTTTCGACACTAAGCTAAATGTCGAGTCCTAATCTTAGCTAGAAACAATCTAAGACTTCACTAAGTCTTTATACACCCACAAGATATATACTCTTGGATTGACACACAATCCAATTCACACAAATACACAATTTACACTATTAGATCTACACACAATCCAATTTACACAACACCACAAAGAAATTATAATGAAGATTTGTGATCTTGAGGATGAGGAAAGCAATCATTTGATAACAATTCGTTTCTAGATGAATACAATTGTTCTTCTCTTGCACTTGATTAGAAGAATGGAGGAAGAGGGAATTAATCACTTGAAACAAGATCAAGATATGTTGGTGATCAAGATATGTGTTTAAGAAAGAAAGAAAGAAGAGAGAAAAGTAGATCTGAGAAAATTTGTGGCAAGAGGTTATGTTTTTTCAATGGGGTTAGCCCAGTATTTATAGGAGCAAAAAGAGTCGTCTACTCTGCTGCGGTACACGTCGGTCGGTCCCTATATATTAAGGGCCGCCAGGCCTATAAGGGGGCCGCCAGTAGAGTACGCTCCTCTTTTGTCTTTTAGTGGGGAAGGTGTTATCTGTTTTCGAACCTTTCATTTTGGGGGGGAAAATCTGATTTCAAATTTAATGTTTTAATAAAACATTTCTTTTATGAATAAATATTTTGTGTATATATTTTTGTAAATAATGTAAGGTTTAAGAAAAATAATTTCTTGATCACTAATCATGTTTAATGATTTGTTATCCATACCATTAAAGTAGGATTAATCCGGGTCTAGCAACTAGAATTTTAACGATTAGTAATTTATAAACGTTTTAATTTTAATCGTAAACGTTTTTTACATTTTGTTATTATCAAAACATCGAGATGTCGAAAAATATAAATAACGTTTTTAGACATTATTTGTATTAACATTGTGTTTTAATTTTTGTATTATACGAAGAATGGAACACTACTAAGTGTAGTTATACGTCTCATTCAAAAAGTAATTGGATAAGAGATTGTGGTTGTGTGACTTAAGCATTCATTTATTTGGTAATATTGTATGGTTTTAAAGTTGACCATTAACATTTGTATATAGTCATGATGGTGTGAACTTGTGTGTTAGTTTTAAATTGTTTTAAATTGTGTGTTAGTAAAAAAATAAAAATGTTAAAAAAACAAAGGCAATACTTAATTATTAAGCTATCATTAAATTTATAAACAAAGCAAAAAAAATATTTCATAATCAACAAATATTATATATCAAATAGATTTAATGATCAACAAATAAACAAAAGAACATATTGTTTATTTTATATAGAGTTTGTTCCATGCTCAAGTTTTCATTATTCAAAAGATTTGACTAACTTGAAGTCAAAATTCTACTATTTTTATGGACAAAAGGTATATTAAAATGGAGTTAGAATGTCACAAGAGAGCTTTGTCAAACTTAACAATCAAAGACGACTTATAAAAACATTAAACAAAAACTTATAAATGTCATGCTAAGCTCTTAAGGTTGTCATACTGACAAAAGCTGACAGTCCTTCAGGTGTTTACTCTACAGTTTGTGTAAGGGGGTGTTTTGAACACTTATTGAGATGCATATATGCTTATTGCTTTTTATAAAAGAGAGGCAATTTTGAGTGTTATATATCGTACCTGCTTATCGACTTACTTTGAAGTTAAAAAATCATTGTATAAGCAAGCTTATAGCAACTTATTTTTTACAGCAAATAAGCAGTTAAAAATATACAATCACGATGACTTTTTTTTTAACGGCAAGTTAGTAGTTAGTGATTCGAGCCCACAGTGACATCTAATTGGGCAGTATGCAAGCCTTGAACGGCAAGTTAGTAGTTAGTGATTCGAGCCCACAGTGACATCTAATTGGGCAGTATGCAAGCCTTGAACGGCAAGTTAGTAGTTAGTGATTTGAGCCTACAGTGACATCTAATTGAGCAGTATGCAAGCCTTGAACTAGGTGATAAACCCCACTCCTGCTTCTATTTATTTTCGGCCCTGAAGGTCCATGGCGAGGCTCAAACCTGAGACCTCTCCAAAGATACCTCCCTAAGGTTACCCTTAGTGGCCAACTGTACAATCATGATGACTTTACTTCTTCTATAGTAGAAACGAGTTGGAAAGTGACCCGCGTGTTGCGGCGGGGGCTAATCTTATTGTTACGGCGTGCATATGGTAAAAGCTTTTAGGTATTTCTAGTAGTAGTTATACAAAAGATGGAATGTGCGTGTGCACTACAAGACGTAAAAGATATAGATTTATGGCTATGTAGTTACGTTCCTAGTAGTAGCAATACATAAGATACAGTGAACAGACATACATAGAGATTTCATAGGTAGATTGCATACACATTGTAGGACTGCGTGTGCTTTGTTCAAGCGTCGCGTTTCAGTTTCGTCACATTTTCAGATGTCTCATTCGTGTAGATGGTTGTGGTCGCTTGCTTGGTTCACTTCCTTTTTGTATTGAGGTTCTTTGTTGGTCGTTCGGCGGTGTCGATTGTTCTTTTGGTGTTTCTTTTATGTTGGCTTCCATATTCTGGCTCATGTGCCTGACAGTTGCAAACCTGTGTGTGTAAAACAGTCTATCAGTCTTATTAACGGATATTATATATAGATTTACAGTAGAGAAGGTATACCACTGTCTCGAGTAACCGCACACGAACTAACGACAATGACAACTGGTTTTTCCATTAATTCATCAAAATTCGTTGCCATCTCAGTCCAAAGTGTAAGGCCAATGACATTGCCACTGTCATAAGTATTATGTTGCTTAAAAATGGTGTTCAAATTATTATGATACCGAGTTTTGTAGGGAAGAGTTTACCTTAGATCTTGAATATCAATTTTTCTTTGGTGAATATGGTTTGTAGTAACGTCTCCAGATGTCCTGACCCTACAAATTGTTTGGATGCGACTGATATAATCTATAAGTGTAGAGGTAGCTATTTTAGTAAGTAAAATGTTAAAGTAATTTATAAATTTTGTGCATTTACCTGAGTACTGCATTCTTTATGTTTGCTCTTGCTGCGAGTTCGTTGTAAGCGGCGAAATTGAAGCAATGTTCAGGAAAACCGACGATAGATATTTCGTGTAGGTCGGTGATTTGCCAAATATGAGAGACGTACGGTTCTGTAAAGTATATTTGCACAGAGTTGTGTCCTCACAACTGAATCCTGAAATTCTGTACACTATGGATTTGTAGGAACTGATTGAAGTAGTCAGCATCTTTAACATCTATATTGGCTCGTATAGGGTTACCATGCGAGGTGCAATTGTAGGTAGTTAAAGTAATTATCTAATGTGTATATAGAAGGAAGGTTGCATTTTAACTGTTAACATACCTGTTTATCAATGAGCATGCAACAATACTTGGTTGGTTACCGGGGTAGGAATATGCTTGGAAGTCCATTTACGGTATAGTATTACTTCAATCGTTTGATTGTAATCTTTCGCTAGTTGTTGCAATGGTCCTGAAAAGCATATTAAATCAGGACATTATTCATATATTAAATCAGTTTTTGTAGAACAGTTGCAAAAAAATGCTAATGTAAATATGTGACACGTATGATAACAATGAATTCTGAAACATGTATGTATGCTAGTGACAGTACCTAATAGCAGCACATTATTCTAATACTAAATGAATTCGCATTTCTTTTAGCGTAAATGTTGTGGCGCATGCCTACTTGTATAAAATGGTGTTCGTGGTCAGTATCTTTCGAATTGGAAGTTGTGAAGAAACTGATACTGAAACATATTGCGTTTCAGTTGCTTCACAACTTCACAACTTCCCAGAATGCCATATTTACTCGAATGGCATAGAATTGCATTTCTTTTAGCGTAAATGTTGTTGCACAACTTCCAATATGTTTATAGTCTGACAGCAGGCCTGTACGCCGTGGCTGCTTGTATGAACTGCCAGTGCCGTTGGTAGGTCCACGGTTGACTTGCGAACCACGGCTACTCTCGGAAAGCATGTCTGCACTACTCATAGAAGTAGATGCCATCGCTCGTCGTACACCTGATCAAAATACAAATACATAAGAACTCGTATACATAGGTAAACTCATATCAAAAAGCAATAAGAAAAATAGTGACATGGAAGTTAACTGCACCTGCATCTACCAATAGCAATACCATTACTAATTGCCTGACTGCATTTGCTGGCCAGCCAAACTGGTTTCGCGCCTATCAGGCATGTCACCAACATGTGGCGGGGAGCTGAGTTACTGAGTTACTGATGGAAGATGTGTCGGCGTGGTTCGTAGAAGTCGATGGCATTTGATGTTGACCGCCTACCTAATAGACAAACACGTAAGAAAGTGTGCATACGAAATCATAACTAAAGAAAACAGGAGTTAAAAAAAACATGTGTTTACACGTAGCGGATGGCATTTCAGGCACCTGCAATTGTTGGTAACAACGCAATGTAGATTCCGAGTGACGTATACATTGTCTCTTCAAGGAAAGCAACCGACATCACCAACACCACAAACATTCCCAGGGAGGTCCGACACCCCAACATTACGGCCAGTGGTCTGTTCATTACCGCTAGCTATGAAAATTCTACAAGATCCTATTCTATTACATGCTATGAGCCATGAAACCTACTTCTATGAAAATTTTGTTAAAAGATCGAGAAGTTGTTAGTGACTTTAATTGTCTTTTCTAATCTCTTAGTCAAAATGATTCGATTCATGCAAGGTATCATTCATTTTTTTTACTACATTATTCCATCCGAATATTGTCTAAGGCCCATTAGATTATACGTATTTAATTGGAATTACTTAGAAGGTAATGACTTTAAAAAAAGTTTTCTAGTAGCATGATTGCGTATCGTATTTTCACTAAGCTGATAAGCCACAAATATACTCTTAACGCAAATCCCAGGTTTCACAAATTTACCAGCAAAACAACCTAATTAAAAAACCCAAATCACAAATAGCAACGGTAATTCTCAATACAACAATATGGCAGATAGCAGCGAGCAAATATGTGTTCTACATGAAAAAAGGTCTTACCAAGTACATATACTTTGCTAAAAGCATGTAATCATGAAGGCGGTTTGAGCTTCAAGATCTTTCTCACCTTCATCCGACCCCAAATCCTAACACACATGCTTTCCTGAAACAAAAAACACTAAAACGGGAAGAAAAAAAATTAAGGTATGATTAAAACTAATTTTTTTCCCAAAATCAAAAGAGAGATTGAATCACATAAAATATTAAAAGAAGAACACATGCGTCGTAATGTTAGGTGTGTGTGAAGAAGAAGAATCGAGAAAGAGTACCAGTGTAGAGATGCAAATAAATTGGTTAAAACCGGTTTTCGGTTATTAGAAAACCGGTTTTAAAAAAACCGGTTTTTCTAATAACCGGTTCGATTTTATTATTTTTTGTTTATTTTTTATGTATTTGTTTTTTTTACTTTTTTTTTTTTTGTTTTTTTTTTTTTTTTCGTTTTAATATATCGGTTTTTTTGAATCGGTTATTTTTTCGGTTATAAAATGTTCGAATCGTTTTTTTTTTCGGTATAAATTTCGTAATCGAGTGTTTTAACCGGTTCGGTTTTTTTCTGGTTATAAATGTTCGGAATCGGTTTTTTAAATACGGTCCGGTTTTTTTTTCGGAATTTAAACTTCGAAACATTTATTTAATAAACTTGTTAATTAACAAACAATTAATAAACAATACACCGGACACCTACTTAAACAAATACAATCATAACTTTTTATTGCACCGAAACATACAAAAAAAATACAACCATAACTTTTATTTAAAACAATACAATTATACAACTAAAAAAATATATCAACCTAATACATTCCCGAGCTTCGGCATGGCCACACACCGAAAACATATTAGTGGTACTCAAGTATGTCGAGCTTCGAATTGCCATCACCTTATTACTCAACCATTAAATATTCCAAAAAAAAAAAACCGTTAAAACCTTTATTAAAAAAACCGGGTTTTAAAAAAAAAAATATAACGGCTAGTTTGACTTCCATGTTGACCGGGTTTTTTAACCGGTTAAAACCGAGTTTTTTTTTAAAACCTATTAACGGTTATTAAAAAAAAAAAAAAAAGTTAAAAAAAAAAATTTTTTTTAAAAAACCGGTTTTAACCGGTTTTAAAACCGGTAAAAAACCGGTATTGTTAAAAAACCGAAAACCGGTCTAACCGGTTCGGTTATGTTTAACCGGTTCGGTTTTAAAAAAACCGGTTTTTTTAAAAACCGGTTTCGGTTTTTATACCGGTTTGTAATTTGCATCTGTGGTATCTAGATAACATGTTGGACAGACTATAAACCCACTCAAAAATTACATGGGCCACCCAAGAATTGGACATAGTAAGCCCAACTAAATACCGGGAGCCCAAGCACTGTAGCTACTGTTACTTGGCTCTTAGTATATATGATAATTATTATATATATTATATATATATACTATAGATAGGTTAAAACGCTGCCGTTTGGCAGCTGGTGCTACAGTACCCGCCCAATGGGCTCCCAATTTGGGCCGGCCCATTTGGCTTTTTTTTTTTTTTTTTTTTTTTTGTAGGCAATGTAAAAAAACCGCTCGGCATAAAAAAAAAAAAAAAACCTACAAAAATATTGACTTACTCAGATAAAAAAATACTCGCGACATGAGGCCCAACACATAAGCCCATATAAAAAAAAACAAACTATTAAACATGAGACCGAAAAAATAAATCCGCACAAATAAAAAATAGAAAAGAATAAAAATAAAATTTTAACGCAAAAATTAACCCGCACTATTAAACATGAGACCGAAAAAATAAACCCGCACACAATACAATTAAAAAACGCCCTGCAGTAACGCACGATTCTCATTTAAAGCCCAGGTTTCTATAAAATTATATTAAAAAAAACCCGTATAGCCAAAAAAAGAAACCTTTAAACATAAGCCCCACACATAAGCTCATATAAGAAAAAAAACAAACTATTAAACATGAGGCCGAAAAAATAAAACCGCACAAAATAAAAAAAATAAAAATAATAATGCCTCGCGTAGAATAAAACGACGTAGTTTTGTTTCCACACTACAGTTGCTCTATCCCCTTCTGGCTCCCAATTGGCCAACTCATTTGGCCTTTTTTTTTTGTTAGGCAATGAAAAAAAAAACCCCGCTCGGCACTAAATAGAAAAAAAAAATTACAAAAATAATTGACTTGTTAATATAAAAAATGCCACACGCGACATGAGCCGCAACACATAATCCCCATATATAAAAAAACATATATAAACATGAGACCGAAAAAATTAACCCGCACAAATAAAAAATATAAAAGAATAAAAATAAAATTTTAACGCAAAAATTAACCCGCACTATTAAACATGAGACCGAAAAAATAAACTCACACAGAATACAATAAAAAAACGCCTTGTTCCCATAAAATTATATTAAAAAACCCCTACGTCGTTTTGACGTAGTTGCTACAGTAACCGGCCCATTGGGCTCCCACTTTGGGCCGGCCCATTTGACTTTTTTTTTCTTTTTCTTTTGTTACAGTAACCGGCCCATTGGGCTCTCACTTTGGGCCGGCCCATTTGACAATTTTTTTTTTTGGTTTTTCTTTTTCTTTAATTTGGCAACTTTAAAAAAAATTACTCGGCACAAAATAGAAAACAAAATTACCCATATAAAAAAAACTATTAAACATGAGATCGAAAAAATAAACCCGCACAAATTAATATAAAAAAATTGCTCGGCACAAAATAGGAAAAAATATTACAAAAGTACTGATTTATTCAGATCAAAAATACCCACGACATGATGCTTAACACATAAGCCCATATAAAAAAACAAACTATTAAACATGAGACCAGAAAAAAAAAACTATTAAACATGAGACCGGAAAAATAAACCCGCACAAAATAAAAAATAAAAAAGTTAACGCCTCGCATCAATTAAATGTCACGCATCAGAGTCAACGCGCGAACAATCATGTTTAACACATATTTACCCAAATCTCATAAAATTATATTAAAAAAAAACCAAATAGCCAAAAAAAAACCTTTAAACATGAGGCCCAACAAATAAGCTCATATAAGAAAAAAAAACAAAGTATTAAACATGAGACCGAAAAAATAAACCAGCAAAAAAAAAAATTAACGCTCCGCAGCATCGCGCGGGCAATCACGCTTGTTAATATTATTCTCGGGTAAAAGAGTAGGTTTTAACTTGGTAAACTTCAATAGTAGATATAACTGTCGTTATTTAGCTATGTTTCTCATTTAAACATCTAATAGACAAAGGGTTTTATCATCTTGTGTAATCTAAAAAGAAATTACTGCAACATGGTAAATCTTCTTTTTCCAAGTAGACCCAAAGCTTTTTAGTAATTTTGAGCTCAAACACACAAGTCCAAGTAGACACAAAGCTTATTCCATATTTGTAAATTCATACACAGGCTTGGGGTGAGCAGAAAACTGAGAAAATCGAAAGCCGAAACTGAACTGAAAACAACCATACCAAGTTAGTAACCGAACTGAATTTGGCAAAACCGAACCGAACTACAAATTCGGTTCGGGTTGGATATGGATTTAACCGGAAACAAAATTTATATAAATATATATTTTTTATATATATTTATATGTATAAAGACCATTAAAATTTTATCTTAATATAAAAATAAGAATTTTTATGTTTGAAATAAAAAAAAATTGCTAAATATCAATTTAATTATTATTATTATTAAATAAATGGTGTAATTTGGGTTATTCGGATCAACCCGAAAACCGAACCAAATTTAAATTCGGTTTTCGATACGGTTCAGTTGAATTCTAGTTCGGTCGGTTTCAGTTAACTCAAAAAAAAATTTACCAAACAAACCCGATAGCCTCGAACCGATCAAACACCCCTATAACACAGGCCTAACACTAGGCCTCCCAGCAACAGTCTAATACACAGCTAACCTAATTTTTTGCACACCGCAGACATCACAAAACATAGGAGAAGCACAAAAGAACCAAAATCCTATTGAAATCATTTAAAACAAAAAAAATTAACAACAGAAAAAATCAAAATCATTCCACCATATTGGAATCTTTTTGAACCCGTTAAAAAATGTCACCTTTTGGAGCAAGTGCTACTGAAAAACTGGATATGATCCACACAAAATTAAATGTTTTGACCCGATTCCATTTTGATCCGTTTCCTAGACCACAAATCCACTCAGAACTGATGTAATATATTGTGGTAATGTCAATGATGGTACATCTCTCCATTTTAATTTTATTTTAAATATATAAAATCAGTGGGAATTTTAGAATATATATATAAATATATACAATTAGTGAGAATTTTAGAATATAATATTGAATTTTTCGAATATAATATTGAATACTCGGGTCACATTTATTGTTTTCGACCCGCCCCTCATCCACTCCCCTCACATAACATAACCTGATCCTAAACCGCCCCATTATTATTTCCACAGGTTTAACACGTATCTCCTTCTAAGATACGTGTCCTCTTCTCTCTGTCAGTTTCTTAGTGACAAGAAAAACACACACACATTAATAAGCAGAAAAAAATAAGCAATCTTATTCATGCAATTGATTGAATTCAATTTTTGAGTGTTCAAGTGATTTGAGGGCAAGGGTTTTGAATTAAGTATGAATTAGAGTTCTTTATAACACACATTATGTTTTTTTACTAGCAAGAGGTTTTGTTTTTTAGGTTTGTTTTCATTTATTTACTATTGTTTCTATTGTGTTTTTTTAATATTGATGTTAATTCCAGTCTGTGTTTGATAAACTGTTAAGGGTTTGAGATACAGATCAATTGAGTGGATATGTTGAAGATGAATCAAGAAGTGGAGTTGTGGTTGTTGGTGTGAAAAGCGTCGGTGAAGTGGGTGCCTAATAAGTGGTTGATGAAACTTTTAAGAGAAGTGAAAATATAGTAAGTTATTTTAACTTTAAAAATTAGCGTTTTAAAGTTATGTTATCTATTTTAGATTCAGTTTAAGAAATGTATTTTACCAAGTTGATTGTGATGAATGAAACTGGGATGAGCAATTTATTGAGCGAAATTGCAAATATGATGAGTCAAAACAAAGTTGCAATACGTAGGTACTATAAAAGGCGGTCATCGTGTCATTGCATAAGCTCAATAAAGTAAGATAAAAATTATAAGGGGTTTCGTGTCAACTCAATCTAACTGAAACCAAAAAAATATCATGTATATTAGTTTATTTAGCCTAAAACAAACACTGCACATCATAAAAAGCGTACTCTTCTGCTTATATGCTTAGTTTGTTCCTTTCAGTTCTTACTTTATATCTCTTTCAAAAACTTAAGAAACACCTTCATTTTGCACATGTGGTAGATAAAACATGTATTATACGTTCACTTAATCCTTGGTTCTATACTTCTCTGATGGATTTGATTTTGTTGGATTTTGATTAGGGAGAAGACAACTTGCCTTACATAACAAGTCCCCTCCACCATTTGCGTTTTTGCGATGAAAATGTGCTCTTTGGGATTGTCCAAGACCTGCTCAAGGCGGATGATGTCCCGATTATTGTAGCGCCTTGCATGAGTCACGGGATATAACATAGGTCCGGAGCTAATAGATTAATGAAAATGTACAATGTGAGATTTTGTGTGTATTGTCCAAAGATCCATGTTGAACCCATTGGGCAGGACTATGTGGCATTTAAGCATCAACACGTAAATGGGTAGCATGGGTCGTAGATGGCGGTGCTTGATGACTTAATACCACCAAGGTATGTGTGGCATGCTCTTGATTTTTTAGAGCCCATTTGCAGAAGGATTGAACCTAATTATTCAAGGGACTGACGACGTTGGAATATGTGTGCAGGCTGGTGCTGCTATGCCAGAACAATATAAGCCTTCAACCGCTCTTCATCCGGTTTGCTCTGATCTATTAAGGTAGTAAGGCGAATCCCACTAAACACCCTTTTGCCCTTCTATCTACTGCATTACATAAGCTATTTCAATAAGCTATACCCAAACAGCCCCGACCTTTCCTTCCTTTTGAATCATGAATATTATCATTTGCTTATTGATGTGTCTTCATAAGAAGCTGTCGTGGTCTGCCAAAAAAAGTGTTTAATAGGTGTAATATGTTTACTCTAAAGTTTATAAAATCATGATAATCACATTTTTACTATCTTAAAGGTTTTAATGCGGGTAGACCAAGAGCAAAAGGTAACAAAAGATGCTCGGACAGACGTTGAACAAGATGTTGAACCTCAGAGATACGCCACTGAAGTGATTCGGGTTAATACATCATTCTTTCACAAAACTATCATTCATATATTTGGCAACCAATCGGTTAAAATTTCCTTCACATCGTTACAATTTGCATAATTCAGGAGAAACATGAAGTGGCGGCTGCTTCGCTTGCTGAAATGGAGAACATAGCAGTTACGGAAGAAACAATGTTGGAGGCAACTTTGCAATATCGGTCTGGCCAAACTAAAGCACACCTTTCTCCAAGGTATTATGATTTAGGTATTTGCCAAAATTAAGACTTATGCTACTTCATCAAAACTGAAATGCCCATCTCAGACAACCCATTCCGCCATCGACAACTACGTTCACTAGTCGTCCCGCAGCGGAGCGCGGGCCGACCATCTCGTTTCATACAATCATGCAAATAGTTTTTTATAAAAGAATAATATTTTAACTTTATAGTTGAATGTGAAGTGGTGGTACTTTGCTCTGACTTTTAGGCAGTGACTCATTTTTCTTTTCTAAGTGTTCGAGAAACTCCATCACCATCGGGTCGGTCCACGGAGTTCCAAAGTGTCCACCTTTAGGTGTAAGAATCAACATGTAGTATCAATATGTAGTTTTGATTGTCTTTATCAACATCCAGTAACAAAAATGTCAATTCCACCTCTTTTGTATTTTAAAGAGAGGTGTTTATGTCAGACATAAGTGAGGTACCCTAATTGCTTCATCAGGAATTCCTCTGATAGGGGCCATGGGATCATTTGCAGCCTGCAAATCATGGAGTAATGCAGTCAGAACTTTTGTTTCACTGGCTCCCCGTGTTATGTTAATTAAATATAACCCTTCCCTGTCACAGACACGTTCAAGAAAAAAATATAAATTTTCAGAGTTTTTATCTAAAATTTAATTAAAAACTGAACTTGAATTATGAAATTACGAATGGGAATAACGAATGGGAATCCACGCTTATTGAATTTTACTCTTCAGAGTACAAAATGGGTAACTCGGGTGTCTCCATATCAGTGATATCAGTGACACCTACGCTTATTGTGGTCAAGATGATATTTTTAGTATTTCACAAATAGATACTAAATCATGTGAATCATTGAACCCTCATTTGACTGCAAACCTACCTTGAAAAGAGTTAAGAGAGTGAAGCTCCAAAAAATGTGTCATAAACTTTATTAAAGCCCTTATGCAAATCCGTAACCGCAAGGACTACATAGGAGACACCTCTCGCCTTCCTGCAATGACATGTATAAGTGTAGATGAAGCCTATTAAGTATCTCTGATATTATATTTATACTTGTTTCCTAATAAGAAAAGAACATCTCGATTTCTGATGCATTACCTCACCCTAATACTTAACCATAATGTTTGTTCCAAGTGCCAGCAACATATAAATTTCCATTTGGGTAGCAAGAGGAAACATACGCTTTCGCTTCACCAATATCTCTCCAAAAAACTGTTTAAAAGTTTCATCAGTAAACTTATGAAATGTACAAAACCATGATGAATGATCGATGACCAAGATTAGTGACAATGGAATACCTCATGGGTGGAACCGTGGAATATCGACCCATTCCAGTCCTTACGAAGTTGGAGATCGCTGACAATCTTCTTGAAAGAGCAAAATTATGTCGGCTGAATTAGTATGTACTATAAGACCCTTGATCAAGTCAGTGGTATTACATGGTATGTAGTTGCTTATGTTGGTTCCAAAATTTGGACAATTTGATCTATAAAAGGCTTTCTTTGGGTAACCTTTTTCCAATCTAAGACTCTCACACAACAATCCTTTAGCTCCTTGTAAAAGTCCTTTGTTAACTCTTTGCATCATCATACAAACAAAAAGACACATTACATTAGGTCAATTTATTTTATTATCAACCGAAAACAGGCCGATTCGTTATAGGTATTACAAACGAATTGAAACATTGACACAAAACCTCAATCTAAATAAAGATAAGAAAGTGTCCTTAAAGTTTAAATAGACATATCCTAAAAGCAAATTTTAAACACCAATAGAAGTCTTTTCATCAACTTCTTATGGCACGGATTGAGTCTTCAACTATTGGCTATTAAAAAAAACCCAATTTACCAATAAACCACAAATCTAATATCTTACCAAACACGTCTTAATATTCACAGGTAAACCATTTTGGATGACAATAACATTGACGCAAGTCACCACGTCGATTAGTTTAGTTCTAATAATAACAACAAAACATCAAAATCAATAACCATAGTATAGCCAAATTCTAAATACAAACCATTAGCACCCTTTTTCTACCATACACAAGCCTTATTAGTAATAATATCTTGGGCTCTCTCAACATTTACATCCATTTTCATAATCACATAACCCAAAATTAACTTCATTTAATATAGAATAGCACATCATCATCATCATGATTGACCTTGAAGTTACTAAACTAAAATAGTAAATCACATAGGAAAGAAAAGCTAGAAGTTAATCTAAAACTAACCTTTAAAATCAGGTTGTACATCTATATACCTTAAGTATATGACGTTTCAGCTCTTCTTTGGTGATTCAATCACACCTAATGTCAACATGGTTTTGATGACGTAATAATGTTTGATGGCAACCATCCCAGAATCACCATGCATCACATTTAACAACACAATATACAAAATCAAGTGCCTCTTATTATTACATAGAACATAAGCAAATCCTTAAACACAGCTAGTAGTTTCTCTCTATACCCAAAACTCAAACTTAAAAATCACAATAATCAGATCATTATGAAGTCAAAGGCTCCGTAAATCTTCAATTCGGATTTCATTAATTTATAACCTAATTAATTATATATATTCCAGAAATTATTAGGATGCTCAATCATCAGTTGAAGCACAATATCACAAACATCAAATTTACCGTAAATAAGCCATACCACATCAATTAAAGCACAATAACACAAACCCACAAATTAATTAAAAAAATCACAAAACCCCTAAATTATCACATGAATCAATAAGTCATAAAGTAATATACCTTAAATTCATTAACCTAAATACACATACCTGGGATTAATCGGATTAACTGATTAAGCGATTTCGATTTTAGATTTTCTTTAGTCGCACTAAGTTTTCAGATTCTTTTATATCGTGTGTGTTTCTTCTTCTTTGTTTAAAGAGCATTTTTTTTCTTACCAACTTTAATCAATTGATAACGGTGGATGGTGGATACTGGTCGTGGAAAGTGAACACAGGAGGAGTAGCCTTTTTTTTCTAATTTACAATTTGATCCACAGCTGATGCAGGCCCAAGTATTGAAGAACGGGCCATTTTATTTCTGAAAGCCCAGGATCGTGTGAGGAAATGCCCTTTATTCAAAAGGTCATAACTTGGGCTCAATAATCCGTTTCAACACAAGGCCCAAACCCACCGTTTCGAAAGACTTGGCACGAGGAGATCGCCGGAGTAACCCCAAAAAAAAACCCAAATAAGTTTTTTTTTGGGGTTACGGAAGTTTCGAGCCTTGAATCTTTATATTTTAGGAGTTATTTACATTTTCGTGTTTTTTTGAGAATTTTGAAACTTTGTTTTTGGCATAACTTTCGGCTCGTTTGTCTTTTAGGGCCCATTTCAGTTTCATTTTCCTATTTAACTAATTGTACTATGCCTTGGCTATAAGTTCCAAAATATATGAAAAGTTTATTTTTGGCAGTTTTGTCAAGAATCTTGCCTAACTATCGGTATTCCTTTCGAATCAACGATAATTAAAAAAATTGTTTCTGGGTATTCGTAGAATCAACAGATTCAATTAGTTATCCTGTTATTTACACTACATCAACAGCTATCAAGTATTGACTTTTAAAGTACTTATGTTTTTTGGTTTTTTTATATGCATTAATTAACATAAACGAATTTATGTGTTTTAGATGCTAAATATGGAAAATTTTAAGATTTTAATTAATCAAATAATACGAAAAAAATAAAAAATCAAATGGAGCATACCTAATAAAAAAACATTCTTTTTTTTGTAATATGAAAGTCCTCATTTTTAGCTTCCGGCTAGCTAATTTCTGGGAAAACAGTTTTGTATGTGGAAGGAATCAATCACGCTTTTGACCAGGGCCAGTCTACTACAATGATATTGAGAGCTCAATATGTTACCTTATTTTCAGGCTATTTTTATATCTTAGATATACAAAGAAATCTATAACAAATATGTCATTTTGACGTCCATGGTGTAATTACGTTACCAATAAGGCACCCTTATAACCGTTTGGTCCCTTGATCTTTTGATCGTGTTAAGCACAAGAGGTGGCAATGTTTCATGCCTTATAGCTTCTTGTGATGCTCTGACTCTATTCATTAAATTTCTAGAAAGTTTGCTCCGAAAACAACCATGAAATAGAGGCCATTCAATTGACATGCCTAAATATTGTTTGAAATGGTTCTATAGTATGATGTATTTCACTCATTAGAATTTTTCAGACATGTAAGCTATGGTATCTTGCATAGTTCACAATGAACTGTACATATTGTTTAAATATATAATTAAATGGTATAATGCACATAATTCATTGTTTAAATACATATAATTAAGCAAATGGGTTCAGCCAAACACAAATAAAAATAATGGGTCTAACAAACATTATCCCGCTAACATCTAAGGTATTTGAATCCGGGTTTGAACATCAAATTTGATCTTATTATGATACAAATTGCCCCATTCAGTTTAAATATTGTCTACCTCGACAACGCTACCTCATGAGTTGTTCTTAGTACATGTGCATACCCTTTAACATGATGGTGTAGCCTAGGGGTGTAAACGATCCGAGCTTTTAACGAGCTACTCGAGCTCGAGCTCGTTTTACTCGAGCTCGAGCTTAATACTCACGAGCTCGAGTCGATCTTGAACAAATATTAGTGCTCGATTAGTTTGACGAGCCGAGCTTTGAAAACTAATATTTGGCTCGGCTCGTTCGAAAACTCGTTTAAACACGAGTCGAACGAGCTAGTCGAGCTTAACGAGCCGAACGAGCTACTCGAGCTTAACAAGCCAACACTTAATATATAAATTTTTAAGCTTATTTTATTTTAAAATTTTAAAAATATTTTTCTAGTATTATTAAGATTCAAGTTGTATCTTAATATTTTATTTCTAAGTTACATATTTACTTGAAGGTAAACCTCCTCTTTTTTCTTATACTTTGTTTTATAGGCTTTTTATTTTTCTTTCTTTCTTCTCTATTTCTATGTGGGATGTGTTTTTTTACCCTTTTTTGAACATGTGTTATTCTTTTTTATTTTTCTTTCTTTCTTCTCTATTTCTATAAGGGTTATGTTATCTTTCCCTCTTACGATGATTCATGATATAAGTTACGTGCTAAAATATACGATTTTGAATGAGAGCTGAGTCGCAAGTTAATAATTATATGTCATGCACACAAATACATATAAACAAGCCACGCACATAAAAGCATACATAAGTAAGATGAAAACTTAAAATGAGAAGGATGATAAACTATTATAACCATCCATTTGAGATGCTTCTACTTGAATTAGATGCATCTCTATCCATTTAGATGCATTTCAATTAGTTTTGAAAGTGATTCTGAAGTGAAAACAAAGCAAAGTAGTACTAGCAGCAAATTTGACCCGCATGGGACAAAATTACATAGGATTCTCTTAACTTGATTAA